>JAYDZF010000034.1:20495423-20507650 GCA_034509105.1 Microcambeva barbata | reverse complement strand
GGGGAGCAGTTAGAGGTTAGGTGCCTTGCTCAAGGGCACTTCAGTCGTGAACTGTCAGCTCTGGGAATCGAACCGGCAACCTTCTGATCCCAGTTCTCCTTACCACCTTATTTATTTATAAGCCTTAAAAACTATTTGCCTGTCTGCCCATGTGGCCGTGTTTCTTTGTGTGTGTGTGTGTGTGTGTGTGTGTGTGTGTTGGACACACATTGGAAACCGGGAGAGTGGGAGGAGCATTAACTGGGCTGAGAAAGTACAAATTTAGCACCATCTGATTTCCACCTTTTTGGACTACTCAAAAAAAAACTTCAAAGGGCAGAAGATTTTTGTTGCCGTGGGTACCACAACAATCACAAGTTCAGCAGGGTTCCTTTAGGAGAAGTGCACATGTGCAATGGTGCATGAATATAGTCAGCTTGACTGCAGGGAAAGAGTTGAATACGCCGAATTTGGAGAACAATGGGAGAAAATGCACATAAATATAAAAAAAATAAAAATAAAAGATTGATTTTTAGCATGAAATGTGTCCACTGCTGGGAAAAAAGCATTACAAAGAAAGGTCACGATGTATGATGTCATGTATTTTGTTTTTCAAATCCAAATGAGAATGTGTGGAAGATATTTTGATGAACTCCTGTACCACAGTTGTCCGTGTGTATATTTGAAACAACTCACTCCTGGTTTTGTTTCATCTTGCAGGTCTGCGATTCCTAAGAGCCCTGAGATTGATACAGTTCTCAGAAATATTACAGTTTTTGAATATCTTGAAGACAAGGTAAGGCACACAACCGGCTCTCACAAGCACATTGCTGGCTAACGGGATGGTAAGACGTTACTTAAAGGTACAATAAGAAGCAAATCTTTTTTCTTTCTTTATGTCTTTATGTATTACTGGCGCGTCTCTCATTGCACGACCATCCACAAAGTCTGGCCGCACAAAGACTGACTTATATTTGTGTATAACTACACACATATGTACGCTGAACTAAAGTTTAGTATCTCTGTTTATCCTTTGTGCATCCAAAGATATAAACATGACTCGTTTTGGGATATCTAATGGGCTGGAGGTGTGGATTACAGTATCATGCCTACCTGTCATGCCATCTGATTCACAGATTTTGTCTACCACATAATGAGTAGCGTAAAAATCTAATTCCGCCTGTCCGTATGAGAATGTGATTTAGTATAGCTGTATGTTTAGGTTTAATCCTGGTACCAAAGCAATACAGAGCAGAACATCAAAACTTCTTCTTACAGCTATGTTGTGTACAAGTATGTGTAGTCATGCAAGCAAGTCTAACTAAGCCTATTTCAATCTAAAACAGCTTTCTCTGTGTCATCATATAGCTTTGTATTCCTACATGTTGCACAAGCTTGTTCATTTATCCTTAATTCTCCTTATTGTACCTTTAACCAGTATGGAAAAGTTGTCTTTATTCACTTGTACATGCTTTGCAGTTGTCCACTCTTAGAGTTAATCTAGCTGTGTTGCAGATCCTTTATTTGTCCTGCTTTATTCCAGATGTGAAGCTCATAGCTTAGAATCAGGGATGTGATGTAAACACACTGTATGTACTCGGTTACCTTTACTTAGTCAACGTCAGAGCGACTTGTAAACCCTCCTACATATTTTCTTTTTTTTTTTTTTTATATATGCACAAACATTTGCACCAGGCCATTTATTTTTGCCGGGTGAGTGAAAATTATGTTAACACCTGAATAGAAAAAAACAACAACAATTTATTCACAGAACATCATACGTGTGACGATTTACAGGACGACCCATAATGCTTTTACCCTGTTAACCATCATTTGTTCAACACATAAAAACTAGAGTAGTGAGCAACAGTATTATTTAAAGCCCCGGCACACATTTCATGAGTAATAGATTCATTACTGTTAACATAATGTTGACTCACCTGGTGTATATATGCACACGAGGCATCTTTAAAAGGTTTCTGCACTTTTATCATTCGATTGAAGTGGTAAGGATGAGAGGAGAGGCTCTTGTCTGAGAGATCTTATAGTCCAGATGTAACGGCATCTGAATGAAGCTTTAAGGGAAAGGAGTAGGGATGTAACGATACAGTCCACCCACGATGTGATACGATTCACAGTACTGGGTTTATAATAAAATGTTTCCAGTTGTTTTTAACCTAAAGGAACTTGAAGATAAATAAAATGTTTAAATAATTTATTATTTATTTAGTGATGAAGTAGGTACAAACTATGCAAAATAATAATGTTTGTGTGAATAAAAACTATTTTAAAAGCCAGCGCTCTGCTGTTTGAGGTAAATATTTGCTGATTGCTTCTAGTTAAAAATTCATCCTAACAGAAGGTGACAGTGTTAAATTTGTTTTTGAAATTAACATATATAACATAAATATAACATTTCAAAACAGTGTGAAGACTTTTTTTAGATCATCCATGTGTGTGTATATACAAATCCATGTCTAAGCTCTGACGACAGAGTATTTGCTCATCTTGAAAGCTCATTTTTATGAGATCCTCATTTAGAATGCTGATAGTAGATAGGAGCCCAGGCAACCTGAGCTCATTGCTTATATTCACAGATGTAGGAAGCGGCTGACAGGTCTCCGAGCGACTCAGCTGGTTGTACCCGTGCCTGTGTGTTTTGCTTCAGTGTTAGTGTTAAAGCCTGTCTGTGACGTGAGACGTGAGCCTCGGTCTAAACAAATATGGCGATGGTGTTGGTGAAACGTCCTGTGTGATAACTTGTGCATTTGCTCCCAGCAACATGTGATGTGGTGGTGGTGTCCCAGACTTGTCGTGTGTGTGGTGCTCAATAGATGATTGACTTATCTGTACGCCAGTGCGATGCGTTTCACTTTGAGAGGTGTGACGTAACTCTCGTCTCTCACAGTAATTCCATCAAGCTGGTGAACCTGTGTTCCATCTTCATAAGCACATGGCTCACAGCTGCAGGATTCATTCATCTGGTGAGTGAGAAAACACACACAAGCGCCGTCCCCCTGACATCAAAAAGCAAGTGTAAGTCGAGGTAAAAAACAAATCCCATCACAATGTGATGAAGAGGATCACACTTTAAGGCAACTATTATTTATCTCTCATAAGCAGGATTTTTCTTTCTTTTGTTCAATCGTTTCCCAAAAAGTTCTATTTATTTTCTCATATGTGCCATTAGATGGCAGCAGAGACTCTGATCTGCAGTAAAAGCATCTGTTTGGGTCCTCTTGCGGTTTAAACGCGTATGGCCGAGTGGTGGAAGTAATCCGAACAAACACTAGATGGCTGTAAAGGATCAGGATTGGAGCTCGACTCCGAGGTCTTGGCTCGTTTGAGTAATTCTGTTCTTTCTCTCCTCTCACAGGTGGAAAACTCAGGGGATCCTTGGGAAAACTTCCAAAATTCCCAACCACTTTCATATTGGGAATGCGTGTACTTACTCATGGTCACTATGTCCACAGTGGGTTACGGCGACGTCTGCGCTAAAACCACCCTCGGACGCCTTTTCATGGTCTTCTTCATTCTCGGCGGTCTGGTAAAATGAATTTTCTTTCATCTGCACTCTGTCTGTGCCCCTTCACCTCACATCGTCTGTCACTTAATAAAGACTGATGCATTTTACCCCTAAAGTATAAATACCATATTGTCTATAAACGGCCTGCTGTCCACTGGTAAAGTCACATACCTTCTGTTTCATCACTTGAGAACATGTTTAACTGAAATGTATGAATCACTTCCTGAATCATTGTTTCTAGAGGAACAGTCACATTTGGGGGGTGAAACACCTGAGCTTTAATAATACTGTAGTGACAGTGGAAGCCTGGTAGCTAGAGCTTAGAACTATCGACTGAAACGCTGAATCCCACCACTAACATGCAGTCACTGTTGGGCCCTTAAGATAGGCCCTTAGCCCCATCTGCTCCAGAAGAATCACAGAATCACTGATTTAAGCTTTTAAATAAGCTGAGATATACAAAGAAAGAATGGCCGTTGTACTGTATGCCATGAGAAGTAAAGGTATTCCATTTATACCTTTAAAAAGCATAGCCAGAGAAAACTGGATGAATGACACCTATGGGCTCGACCATCTGATACCAGCTCATGATTTGGTCTGGAGGACAGCACAGGGGAAGCACTGTCACATCACAGCAAGAAGGTCCTGGAATTGATCCCAGGTCGGCCAGTCGGGGTCCTTTCTGTGTTGAGTTTTCATGTTCTCCCTGTGTCTGTATGGGTTTCCTCTGGGAGCTCTGGTTTTCCTTCAACAGTCCAAAACATGCAGTGGAGGTGAATTGGTGAATTGTCCATGACTGTCATGTAACAAGTAGTACTAAGTATTTCCTAGTACTCATAATCATGACGATTAATAAATAATTTTTTTTTAAATATTACCAAATGAAACTGTTCTTCTACATAAATAATTAGTATTGCTAATATAGACATGTTAAATATTTTACCAAATGTAATAATATTGTTGCTATTCTTTTAAAGCAGTTGCTGTTTCAGGAGACCCCACCCTTTTGTGTCTCTCCCTGAATTCCAACAAACACAGTGGCAGGATGATGGCCCATAGTCCAGACTGAACCTTATCACCGCACCGGCAGCAACTCACACCTGAAGATATCACCTATTTGTAAATACTTACAGTCTAATAGGAATGTACAGGTGACTTAACAAACTGTGTGACGATCTAAATGTCCAACGAGCTGTAATCAGCTGTGCATTCTTTCAAATATATCCAATTCAACACATTCAAAAAAATTCAAATAATTTACCCTGTTATGGTTTGATGAGGGTCCGGTTCTAACAGGAAACAATGGCCACAGAGCAGGAACACGTTATCACAGTCCCGGCCCATAGGCAATCATGTCTGTGTAGACACCTGACTGGTTGATAACATATTTTATTGGGGATGGGATAACCTAGTTTTTTTTTTTTTTTACCACAGTTTATTGTTTTACCACACAAGCTTTGGAAAATATGGGAAATATTTACCACCTATAAACAGAATTCAGTAAACAAAAAAAGCAGGAGAACAAATTATTTACACAAGAAGCCAAATGTACTCATAACTACCTTATAAATGGAGACCAGGTCCCCACTTGCTGCGTCTGTGGACCAAGAACCTCTTAAACACACTACACATGCTCAAATACTCAAGTTCCTAGATGCTATATGCTATATTACAAACACAAATCACATTTATTCTACACACTAAGTCATTCAAAACACCCTATTCAACCCTATAAACACTATGTCGAGATAAAAAAGAAAGGATACTAAAAGAGAAACTAATTTCCAAGAATTAAATGAAGACTACAATGAGAACCGTGGTCCTTTGAGGGCGACTACAATGCTAGTATGACCTTCCGTGAAAATGATTTTGACACCCCTGCTTTTAAAGTCTTTTCAAGGATTCCTATATCGAACTGTATTGACTTTTTAAAAAAATGAAACCAAGTTATCAGCCATGATAATAGCCACAGAAGCTGGCATGGCATTAAGCACTGAATAAACATTTTGTGTCGCCATTTTGTTTTTAGGTTTTCACCAAAAATGTTTCAATTTGCTGCTGAAAACAAATTGGATTTAAATCAAATCCGGAATTAGTTTTAAAATGGGTCGGCATTAGTTTTACATTAATACAGTCTCATCACCTAATAGCAAAAAAAGTTCAAACCGTGACTGTAGGAACTTACATAAAAAGACAGCAAGCAGCTCACACAAAGCAGAGCAGATCACATAAAGATCATAATCAGCTGCATAAGAGATCAGACAGCTTTCCAAATCCCAGAACAGATAAAGATCCAGCTGTTATGGAGTCACCATAGTGATTTGTCCTTCCTTTGTTTAAGAGAGGCCTGGAAGTTATCATATCCCCCTGCTCTCTGCTTTCAGTCAGCAACAGCAGCAGCAAACATTATTAATGACTTCAGCCTGGAAGTGCTGTGAAGTATTAAGTCTTAAGCCAGCAGATGTCACGATTCATTCAGAACCTGGAAAAAGTCGCAGTGTGTGGAGTTTGGATCCAAGGCCTGAAAGGTTTCAAAGCAAGATACTGAGGTTTCATCACAACAGGTGGCTGTGACGCAAAACACATCCAGCTCATTTCCAGCTCCATTAATGAGTCTTAATGTGTCTTGCAGCTGTGGAGGTTCAGCCTGGACTATTCAGATCAACCTGCCACATTATCAGTGTTTGTTGGACAAAACATGGCACATAGGGTTCAAATCTTCTTTTTTATATTTGATTTTTGTTACTGTCAAAATATGTGTGGTATGTATGGGTGGTCAACTACATTTTTTTTTTTTTTTTGCAATTTTTGCACCAGTGGCACTAAAATAATACGTATCAGATTAAAACTGTGTTGTTGGTGCCGTCCTAAATTCCACACTGAACACCAAAGCTGGGATCGAATCTCGGCCTTGCCTGCCGGCTGGGCTAAGCAGCTACGTGAAGAACGATGGACCTGTTCTATAAGGATGGGAGTCATGGCTGATCAGGGTGTCTCTCTCTGATCCACTAGTTAGTGGCAGCTGTAGCGTAGTGGTTAGGGTGCAGGACCAGTAAGCAGAAAGCTGCCAGTTCAAACCCCACCATCGGTAAGCTGCCACAGTTGAACCATAAATTTACTACATAAATCTACTGTAGGTAAAGTGACAAAATGCATACAGAAGCTGCCGACCGGTCGGAGGGAGTGTGGGTTAGCTTTGTTCCCCTCTATCAGAGCCAGGGTGGGCAGTAGTGGAGAAGAAGCATGACCCAATCTGGTAATTGGATGCACTAAAAGTCAATAGAATTGAGTAAATCAACCGACACACAGGCTTTACATCAGCATCCAATATTAAATACTAATTAATTCATTATTACAATGTTTTGCCTCCTGAAATCAAATTGAAGTTTCAGACACACTGTTCTCAAAAACCTTAAGTCCTCAGAATGGCAGGAGAGGCGTGAAGACCTACGTGCCACTCGGACCATCCACACCACCTTTTTTTTTAGCCTCTGCTTTTGTCTCCTATCTTTTCCTTAGGCCATGTTTGCCAGCTACGTCCCCGAAATCATAGAGTTAATAGGAAACCGCAAGAAATACGGTGGTTCCTATAGTGCGGTTAATGGCAGAAAGTAAGTACTCCAGGTGGCTCTGCTGCCTCGGCTGCAGTAGAACCCCTCTCTGCATGCCCTTTTCTTTTTTTGTTTCTTTTCTGTTTTCATGCATGTAGGCCATGTTTGCTCGCTACGTGCCAGAAATCGCTGCTCTCATCCTTAATCGGAAGAAATACGGAGGGAATTATAACGCCACACGAGGCAGAAAGTAAGTCCAAATCCAGGAGCAGGTGTGATTGTGTGACGTAAGAACTCCTGCTAGAGGAGCTTTACTGTTTACTGTAGGGCGTCGGCTCTGTTCAGGAAGAAAGAGAAGTGATCGTCACACTGGGACTGGAGACCTTGGCCATGAAAGCCGCCACACCCATGCCTTTTATTTGTGGCTTCTTTGATTTCATGCCGCATTCTCATTTCATTTCAGTCTCTTGAGCTTTCATGATTTATTTTTTCTTTGTGGTTTGTTATTGAAAATCTTGTTTGGTACGTTTATTTGTTCTTGTAGCCTGATGGAACTTCAGTCTGGTCCTCAAAGTCTCGTCATGAAAACCCTACCAACGACCTGTAATTTACCGAGATAAATGACATTTCATTTTCATCCTCCTTTGTTGCCGCTCTTCTTTTCTATTTGAGTGGTCTCTGTTTGAACGGCCTGCTTTCTTTGTGCATGTTGCTGTGAGAGAGTCTTGCATGGCTGTGTCACCGCTAGCCCATCTCTGCATCTCCGTTTGACATGACTCTGGCCCTGATCTTCAGTCACCCTGAATCCCTGGATGCCTTAGCTCTTCCACCGGAGCCTCTCGATCGCACTTGGCCTGCTTTATTTATTTTTATTTTTTTTTATTTCCCCCGCTCCGCTCGGTGCTTTATCATGTCCTGTACGGTTGTCATATGTTTCCAGAGCTCGCCCCCAAACCCCAATGTGAACGTGGCCGTTCGGAACACCCACTCGTTCTTCTGGCTCAAACGCGGCCCTGTCATCAGCACGACAATTTTCTTGTCAGATTTTGAAGCGCCGGCGTTCCTGCCCTGTACAGTAAATTCTACCTTTCTTTTTCTCTTTCTGTCACTCCTTGTCTCTCTTTCAACCTTTCAACGGGAAAAAAGGCACACGGCCACGACCGGCTTTCATCAGCTGACTTTTAAGGCAAATACTAAGCGAAGAGAGAGTAAAGCCATTAGAAGCCTCTTTGTTTGATACTGTTTCCCTGTCAGTGAAACAAGATTGATGAAATGTTATGTTTGGCCTCGGTGCCATTTTTGGATCTGGGGCCTGGTGTTGAGAGAAGGGCTTGTCAGAGGATAGTCTCTCTCTCTCTCTCTCTCTCTCTCTCTCTCTCTCTCTCTCGCTCTCGTATGCTGGCCATACAAACATGTGGTTGTAATTAGACGCAGCCGGGATCCAACTTTGTGGCTGAGCAGAAAGACATGCACCAGACTTTGCATTATTGTTCAAATATTGATGCAAGTGTGTGCTTATAAATGGACAAACGATGACATGAGTGAATGTGTGAGGTTATTTATTTGGTTCTTCTCTCGGCACACATATTACAGTTTTAAGGAGGAGAAGATTCACTTCATTTACAACAATAAAACAACAACTTGTGCTATAGAGATATTTGTTAAGTTCTGATTGGTCATTGAGGATTGATTTAATTAAATATAACAGAATAAATGGATTTGATGTTGGCTTCAAGGATCATTTGAACTCATTTACTGTTTTAACAGCAACATCTAATTCACAGAATTTTCTTTTGACTTCTCAGACGCACTCCCAGTGAAGCCCTCACACTCGATCCTAATACAGCGGACCCTTGACTTATGAACAAACAAACCTAGTGCCCTTTTGAGTTATTTTAATGATGTTTTATTGTATAAATGTGTACAAGTGGTTATATTTGCCAGTTCAGACCGTTTTCAGTACACAGAGGGAGACATCCTAGCACCTTGTGTCAACACCCATTGGTTTGAATGGCATGAATCTAACTGTGTTAGTTTAGTAAGCAATCAAATGATTTGTCACGTAAGGCAATGTCCTATTACAATCATTTCTAATTCGATAGCTCCCTACGTTTTCAAACATGCCATTAGGAACATTTATATTTCAATAATAATTTGTAAAATTAAGAAATAATGGCAAAAACTGTCGAGAAAACATACTGATGAGAAAAAATAAATACATAAATTTAAAAAAAATTATATATATATTTCAATGTGTATGGCACAGCACACATTTTGTTATTCATTTAATATTATTCAAGAGAAAATATCATTGTATTTATAACAGACAAAACAATGTTTAAGTTACTTAAGAACAACCCTTTGGAACCAATTTAATTCATAAGTCAATGGTCCACTGTATACAAACCAGAACAAATAGAAATCATTAAAAACCCTGCAGGTATAGTTGTAAATAGAGATTACCCCAATAACAGTAACTGGAAGACAGTAATCAAACACCCACAGCCCAGAGTAGAACAGGGATAGAAGAGAGAGATGAGCACATTAGTGAAGTGAAGGGAATCACACTGAAAAAAACAAAAACCTTAGCTCAGAAAAGATTAGAACGTTAAAACTAAGGTGGCCCGGCACTCACCCCACAGAGGCATGGGGCGTGGTCCCTAGTGAAACACATTAATGTGGAAGGACACTTCATCATTTACAAACCTTAAAGCTAAATTGTAATATTTGAGGTGTAAGCACAATTTGAGGTGTCAGCATTTTCTCTGAAGGTAAATCAAGTATGATGGCAATTCTCTACTCCATTATACTATACAATACTGCACTATACTATACTATGCAGTACAGTGGGAGAGGTTTTATTGGTATCTTTGGCACTGCAGTCAACATAATAGATATAAGAAAACTTGACTCAGTCATTAATTCTGATTGGTTAATGTTGCATTACAACACATCCTTGTTTTTCTCTGATTTGCTTATTCCTCCTGCAACCAAAACTTTAATCTGTATAAATAATTCTGCATTTGTATCAATGAATCAGAATGCTTTCCCAGGGTAATGACGGCTCTGGAGGTACATCGTACCATTGAGCTATCAGATCTGACCGAACTGAGGCTGGCTGTACAGCTGTAATAAAGAGCTGTTGGCACAGTCCAGCCGTTCTGGGGTTTCCATTAAATCATTACTGAAGCAGAAACAACAGGACAAGAGAGCTTCATAAACCCCGTGTGAACTCCGAGCTTCTACACTTCCTCTGAGTGAGTTACTACAGTGAAAATCTGAGGCTGGCTCTGGTCACATGTGCAGGACCATGCTGTGCATGTGTGGAACTGCTATAGCTGTACAGGCGAGTGGACTGAATATATCATTACCGACATGGCCTTTATCACAAACCTGAATGTCATCAGTGGAACATTAGTCATTGGGTTCTTTTAATGGTGGGGTGGGATAGAACCATATGATGAAAATACAGCAGGACATCGTTACAATACTTTGTCACTCCCAGACTTAAGCACCTTTTGGATGAGGCAGGTTTAATCCAAACATGGTTACAGATAGGAAACTTATTAAAGGGGAAAAAGTGAATATATTCGTGCAAAAATAGAACATACAGGTGCCTTTAGACGGGGCAAGTAAGCTACCCCACTACCCTTACTAGGGCTTGAATGTATGTGTTGTCCACAGGATGACCAATCAGCCAAGCCTTTGGAAGGAGTCCTCGTCAGTGCTTTCTCAGTGCCGGTCCCAAGCCCAGATAGAGATGGCAAAAGGGCATCCGGCATAAAACCAGTGTCAAATCAGAAGTGGTGTTCTCTAAGCCGAAAGAAAACATCACTTAGTTGCAAACAAAGAAAAACAAACTATCAGATTGTTAAATTAGGCTTTTTATTGAACCACTTTGAGTTGAACACAACACCTGGTCTTAAAATGATTCGTTTCTTGTTCTACGAGTTTTTCTTTTAAAAACGAACTAACTTTTAAAGACTGCTTAAAGTTTAAGACATTAATGTTTGACCCGATGATCGAAAGTAAATTCTTCAAATACATCAGCTAAATTCACAGTAATACACCGATCTGTCATAACATGATGACAACTGACAGGTAAAGTGAACACCAATGATTCTCTCTTCATCACGGCACCTGTAAGTGGGTGAGATAAATTATGCAGCAAAGACTTTTTTCCCCCCACAATGTCAACGTGTTAAAAGCATGAAAAATAAATCAATGAATTTCACAAGGGCCAAACTGGGATAGCTAGACGACCGGGTCAGTACATCGCTAAACTTTCAGCTCTTGTGGGCTGTTCCCGGTCTGCAGTGGTCAGTATCTATGAAAAGTCTTCCAAGGAAGGATCGGTGGTAAATCGGTGACTGGGTCATTGGCGAAATGATTTGTATGGATCTGGTTATTTTTGTCCTAAAATCCTGATGCAGAGGAAAATGGATCCAATACTTGTAAATTGTGTTGAATTTAAGGATTAGAGCAGTATTGATGGTGTCGCTGCTGATGCAGATGTTCGAGCTTTTGTTTCCCCTCACATTTCTGTTCTTTTCATTTTAATTTCCATGTTTCTGCATGCTTCTCAGTGCATGTCAAATAAGTGCCTGGTGCATTTGCTTGCTGAGTCTTGTGCTTTTTGTGTGTTTCTTTAATCGTTTCATGTATAATATTTCAGTTTAAGTCCAAGTGTTCTCTCCACTGTGTACCGTACTGTATAGTAAATAGTGTTTTATATAAATGCTTTATTTTTGATCTTAAATAAGTTGATGTGAACATAATGCTTTTTAAATGTCTAGACTGCCGGAATTGTTATTAGATTGCTTTTGTTCATATGTACTTTTTAAATTTGGTGTCTTTGTCTTTTAAATTGGTGCTTACTAAGCGAGCTGTAGCCTAGTGGGTAGTATACTGATCTAGTAATCTGAAGGTCGTCGGATCTAACCTTATGAAACCCTAATGAATCTTGATGTTAAAACCCTAATAAATGAACAGTTACCATTTGGTAGGGCACCAGATATGAATTGCAGCCATGCCTGCTGGGTGGGAAAAAAATTATAGGAGTAAGTGAAAAAATCAGGGGACCGTGCACTTGTCAGAGGAGTAATACTCTCCTCGAATCGGAATTGTAATTGGGGTCAAACACATGAACAGACATTGTAAATCTAAAAAGA
>JAYDZF010000034.1:20339545-20358091 GCA_034509105.1 Microcambeva barbata | reverse complement strand
ACTTTTCAGACGAATCATTCGGTTCACAAGATGAAACATTAAACCAAGACACAACTGTGCCTAAGATTGATATCCCACGTTAAATCAGACTGATAGATCATTTTCTAAATGACATGTGAAATTAATGTTGATACCATCTGAAATAGACAATACATCCTAGCTTAAATGAATGTGTTTACAGTAAAATTACAGCTGTCTGACTTAAAGAACTAATTGTGTCTAAGCATGCATCCGTTTTGAGGCATGCTCAATTTACATATCTAAACCAACTTAGTCTTGTTTTACCTGTCAAAGAATTTAAATAAATAAATTCAAAAACAGTTCCTGCCACCAAGCTCAAATAGAACATAACACCATCCATCATCTACCTTTAAGCACAGTGGCATAAAGAAAGAAAGAAAAACCACATCGTTTTTGGGATACTGCAAAGCAAAAAAAGGTTATATAGCTGGATGCTGTTTGTGGCCTTTCTATGAGACTGCTTGTCACTTCGTTGGCTAATGGAACAGTCCCAACTGTCATTTTAACAGTTAATAATTAGGCTTCCTCCTGCCGTCAAACAGGGTGCCACAACAACAAAAGCCAATGGCGCACTTACTCTGGTGTTATAAATAGTCTGAAGGGATGATTAATGAGGGTGGCCAGCAAGCTAAAGCAGCAATCCGAGCCCAGACAATGAGTGTCCACACAGCTGCCTTGAAATACAAGTCAAGCTCTGTTCAAGGATATAATTGAGGAAAGTGACAAAAGTCAACATAAAAAATAAAATAAATGTTAACTGACAGCTTATAAAGACTTTATTTAACCCTTCATCACACCACAGGCTCGTCATTACCATTCTGACACGCTCAACTGAAACTATGAGGTCAGAGCTAGTCCTTAAATGCACTAGTGGCACAGCTTTCATTTGGAACGACATTCTAAAATGTGTGAGAAACTGATTGAGAGCCAGAAAATCCCCTCACACCCCATGTACCACCGCAGCCAAAAGTTTTCCTCGCACAAGGATGCCAAACTCCGGCTTGTTTTTTAAAGTTATTCGGCTGCTAAACAAATAGAGGCTAAAGAAGTGGTAAATGGCACAGCAGGGGGTATTCACTTGGTCTAGAAGCACCACATTCAGTTCATAAAGCACCTCAGATGAGCTATATGTTTTCCATTAGCTAAAAAAATGTTTACTTGCTTGAAAAGTAACCCGAGGATGCTGTAAGAAAACAGTATTTGAATATTAATGTGATTATAAGTAATGTCTTATTGTTTGATGAAAATTCACTTAAAAATGTTGAATTAACGTATTCAAAACCTTGCTTTCACATTGTAACATTCAAATCATGATTTAGGGCTGGCTTGATACCACTTTTAATGCCCAACACAATACAGCAATTTGTGCATAAGCCAATACAGATACCAATCCAATAATGAAATTAATCTTCTCAAACCACTAAGCAAGAATAATCCATGTCTCAATTCCCTGATATTCAAAGTAGCTATCTAAATACCAATGTACAGCATTACAGTTTTTACGGATTTTACGGTGGATCGTCCAAAGTGACTACAGTGGAAGATGTTGTAGTCAATCAAAGGCGATGAAACAATTAGTATTGGTTTGGTTGAGATTTCCGTCACGTTTTCAGACTATTAAAATGATTAAATGGATTTTAAAGAGGACATCTGTGGTTTAAAAGAAAAATATTTATTTTTTAATAGATTAATCTTTAAGCATGTGAGAGATCCTGTTCTGTTGCAATAGCAGATGATTTTTAATGCTAAAAGTTTAAGTAGATCAGTGTGTTTTCTGAATGGCTGTTGCAGATGAGTATCAAACCCAGCACCTTCTTGCAATATGTTGATCATTCATTGTGATATTTATGCCAAGTGGATGAGCATCAATAATATTAGGCAAGGACACTATGAAGGACACTTTTTACTTTGTAATTCCCCATTTATTGCTGAGGAAATGTACCGGTATATCTCTTCCTTTAACCTACATGTGGAAAAGGGACGTCCTCCCAGCATGCCGACCACCGTACAAACGCCACAACAGTCACCTGTGCTTGTTTTTAAGAGTTATTCTATATTTTATTCCCTGTGAAACACAACAGCTGTAGCCTTACTTTATTCAAAGCCATCCTACATTCCTTACTACGATATTCTCCGTCACCTCTCCCTGCTGAAAGCTGCAGACAGGGGCTATCTGGTGCTAATCATAGGGAATGCTTTGATTGCCTCTGCATTAAGCAGGCACATCTTACCCACTGGATAACCACTTTCATTATTGATGTCAGCTTTAATATTACCTTTTCTCCATTTACACTTTTCAAGTATTCAAAACATGTCATGAAATAGTGCCACAGAACAACAAAACATCAAATCGCGTAGAAAAGACCATCTTGGCACAACACAACATAGCAAGCCACCTTCGAATTATCTGAAAAAATGTTATGTTCTCCCACTCTCACTCACAGGCTTAATGTTTCTTTTTCATCTGCCTTTTACTTAGCCTCCACTTTTCCACTGCTCGCTCTCCCTCTTTGAGCCATCAAGCACACTCTTTTTAATGCCACTGACAGGGGGTTATTTGCACCCATATATGTTTTCTGTCCAATTATACCAGTATGCTGCCAAACATTTCGGTGCTGGGATGATGGTCACCTCTTTGAGAAGCCCTTCCTGTCTCTCTGCACTGTATTTTTACTCTTTTTAGATTCTCCCAGAGAGAACTCTGTCATTTGGCTGTCCTTGGTCCAAAGTGTTATTTAACACCTGACAGCGACAGCAGCCACCATTACCACAACATCACTTCTGGAATTATTTCCTGTGGGGGCTATTCTTAAATTCATCCACTGGACACGAGGAAAAATCTGATATGGAACAATGAGCTCTGACAGATGTGAGCTGGCTGAGCCAAACAGAAACACCCTCTTGCAAGAGATTCACATACAGGTTATACAAATGAATATGACATATTATTGTCACTAATTGCAACAAAAATCTGTTAATGAATATGTTTTGTTAAATTACTCAAACTTGAATGTAACTGATAGAAAAACATTATTTTCATTTGTTTTGAAAATATAACTTCAAGCATGGAAAGCTAAAAAGAAGTAGGGAAAGGAGCCAAATATAACTAAGGTTAGACAAGTAACACAGTTCTGGAAGGTTCCACAATAAGTTTAGTTGTTTATCAGACTTTCAGCAAAAGCCTATTTCCTAGTTCTCACTTTACAATTATGGCTCACTAACTGGTTTCTGCTAGATTTGCCAACTCTGAGGCAAAACAGTGTTTGCTCTGCAAAAGAAACTAGACTCTCGATCACTGAGTATGAACTGTAAAATTACTCGATTTTCGAGTCTTGCTCAATGGCCCAACTGTGGCAATCTGACAATAGTGAGACTTGAACAATCAAGCTTTCGATTACTAGGCTACAACTGCCCTGAACAAATAAAGCATGTTTTCATTACAAAAGAAACAACTTTGGAAATATCAAATGAGAACAAACAAGACAACTGTAAAACACACCAACATCCTGTTTTTGTATCTGTCATCCCATCACATGTGAATCAGTTGTGATTAGATCACAGTCAGTCTTCACTTTTTTTTGGTGATGCTGAAAATACTGAAGGTAGAGTGAGCATTAGGATCCTGGGGATCTGGGTTCAAATCTAGCCGCCAGGCACTGTCAGGAGTTTGACAAGTTTTTACCATGTTTTCTTGGGCTTCCTGGGGTTGTTTATTCCCACATCCTGAAAACATGTGGAAGGTGAATCGTGCTAGGAGATTGAGTAAAGGGATGAATCAGTAAGGGCCTGACTAGCAAGTGTTTCTGACCGGTACAAGTTCCAGTCTGATCTTGAAGATAAAGTAATCAATAAGAACTTAATTTAAAAAGGATTCTTTTATACAGCAAAACATTCAGCATTTCGTGTTGGAAATGAGTGATACCCATTTTGTAAACATACAATATATCAATGCACTGATGTGTAAAGAGACTCAAACATGAAACTTTACTACATTAAAAAAAAAATGTTAAGACTCTTAGTAGTTGCTAATTACGGGCTGATACGTTTTTCATACATTGAAACTTTAATTTAGGTTTATTTACTATTAGGAGATTCACTACTGCATCTCCACAACACACAAAAAACCTCATTTAGTTCATTCTTCACTATTGCTCAAAGCCTACATAGTGATCAAAGCAAAGTAAAATGCTGTCAGGGGACCAGTGTCTTCGATATCCAAGCAACACTAAACAATCAATAGAGCAAAACAGACAGCATTCATAAGTATAGCTTTAAGCCATATTGAGTGCCAACTGCAAGGACTCAATCGGATCCCAGTGATAGTGCAATGAAAAATGCATGCTTTAAGCAAGGTTCTTTTTATCTGAAATAAAGATCAATAGAACGATGAAGTTATGGAATCAGAGCCACTATGCTAATTAAATATGGCTTCTCTGTAAAACACATTAAAACAGACAGAGAAAAGCAATTACAATTCTCTTTCACATTTAGCAGCAATCAATGAAACAGTCATCTTTGTTTGAAGCTGACATGAACAAGCATAGGTCAGTATGGCATCCTAAGAAAGTAAATACAACTGAATGTACATTTGGTGTGAGGTTTTGAAACAAAAAGGCATCTATCTTTTAAACAACCAAGTGGTACCCAAACCCACTACTTCCAAAGTCATGTCAGTGGATATCAAATGGTGTAAAGAAAAAAAAATTGGTGTAGAGACCACAAAACCTGGACCCTTCAGCAATGGAAATGTTCTCAAAAATGATCAAAAATGGTATCTGAACTAAGAAAATATTTGAATGGGCTGGTGGAGCTGAGAGATATTCCCACCAATCTGATTGCCATCAATCAGCCATACTCCAACCCAAGCCACTAAACTGTAAAAAACAGTGCATTGTGGTACCTGTTTACCGCCCAGATGAATAGGAGCGTATCATCATGAGGGCATACAGCATAAAAAAATCTGATAAAAAATGCAAATCACTATTTGTTGTGTCGATCCCTAAAATGAACAGTTGAAAGAATTCACTTTAATCCTTTTTTATTTATTATAAATACTTGAATAACGTTTATTTCTGGTGGCTTGAATTCTTTCACATATACAAGATAGCACAAACTGTAGGTGATTGAAGATTTATGTAAACAATCTAGAGAGCAAAATTACAGCTAAACAGAAAATTGGGGCTGATCACTTATGCTTACAATGTGGATAAAGCTGTAAATAGGTTGTTTGTACACTGTACAAAATTACTCATATTAAAACCTTATTTAATTCAGACTCATTTACCAGTGAGACATTTTACACTCAGTACTACCAATCAGGAAATACAATGAAGTTATAATTACTATAATATAATATATAGTTTATATTTGTTATAAACAAATCATTCCCCTTATAGTAATACAAGTTGCTGGATTTTTCATTTAGTTTTTTATTAGTTACACCAAAATGTCATATTTTGTCATAGTGTTCTCATATTCTCTTGTCTGACATAAAAAATGAAACGTGAGGCCATGGATAACTGATCTGACATACATGATCGATGTTCAGTTCAAAATGGAAATTACAACCTGGAGATCATGCATCATGATGGACATTACTCCTAGTTAGACACTCTTGTCTAATATTAACCTTGAACACATGCTCCACTATACTCACCCACCCATACTAAATCAAACCCTACTCTAAATTAGAAGCAACAACATTCTGTGAACAATTATCTATTACATTCCTCATAAAAAGCCCATTATAAAGGTGGGCTGCACTCTGGATGAACTAGATATTCACTGCTCAGGACTACCAATTGTTAACAGAATGGAAACATTTTAATATACATTGCAGCAACAATGTTTTAAACCATGAAGCTCATGTACACTGCATAGTTTAGCAGTTTGTGTCCTGTAAGTCTTCGGCAAAGCCATAAAACAGAGTAAATAAGCTTCTGGTCAAATTAAGTAATAATGAGTTTTCCACCTTAATAAAAACAGTGTTTTCATTTTACACCCAGCTTCTGTTTTTTTTCTCTGACAGAGATGAGATGTATAAATTATGAGCAGCTGACAAAGTTGACTCTAGCGCCCGAGGCCACTCATCAATCATGTCCTGTGTGTCAGCAGGTAAGTGATGTGGCCCCTGAAGGCAGAACCCTTTCTCAGATGATGAGGGTGGGATGGAGCAGAAAAAGATGGAGAAGCAGGGAGGAGTACAAAAGTGCCCTCAACAGCTGATCCGTATTTAACAACCTCCTTAAAAGAGCACAACCTCCCACAGCCTTTGTAACCTTGTGCAAGGTATACACTCTGAGCCATCACATCATGAAGACACTGGTTCTAACAATGTTGTTTCATTATGCTCTATAGATGTTGGCGATGCAGCATATCATAGGATCAAATTTGGATATTTCCTCATAGTCAGATGACCTTAGTCACATGTAAAACACCCCTGCGATTTTAACTTCCACCTATTAAAAGCATACTCATACAGAAATGCCTACTTGATACAAAGAAAAACACTATGCACATTAACTCAAAAGTAGGAGAATATTTAGCCTTTCAATGGTTTGCTAAACCATTTAGTTCATAAGAGTCCAAATATTGTGATAAAAATAACATGTACATAAATAATAAGGTAAATGAATACAAAAGAACAGTGGTAGCCTAGTGGGTAGAGCATTCAAAAGAGCCTAGTGGGTAGATCAACCACAGATTTGTGCTTCAAATCCAGGCTCTGCTATGCTACCACTGTTAGGTCCTTGAGCGAAACCTTTGACCCTGTCTGCTCCAGATGTGCCATATGATGGCTGACCCTGTAAGCTGACCACACCTTCTAAACAAGCCGAGATATAGCACTGTACAACTGTATATGTGTAATGTCAAATAAAAGCATTTTTCTTCAAATAATAATATTGTAAATTACGCTGTTATTTTAAGAAAATGCCATTTCTAACTTTCTAGCAGCTTAAAACATAAGTTAAGAAAAGCAAAGAAATCATTTTTAAACATTCTCTGGCATTGTGTTGGCACGTCAACCTAACAGTATGAGTCACTGCTGAAAGGACTAAACATCTCATCACAATGTTCAAAATATCTGCTATATACCCTGATAAGGCATTACAGCTTGATAATGCTGGTTCTAATGATTCATTTCTTTTTAATCATCACACAATATAGTGTATATTTTACTTCAACCCATTAGCAGGTAACTCATACAGAAATACAGACTACATACAAAGAATAACACTATGTCTCCTGTATTGGCTTTTGTGTTGGCACATAGAACAGAATTTTGAAAGCCGGGATAAGAGTGCAAGGTGAGCTATTGTATGGTCCCCTTGGGGCAGAAAGAGTTAATGGCCTTGTTTGAGGGCCCAACAGTGGCTGCATGGTAGAGCTGGAATTCAATGTCAACATTTTAGTGGACAGTAAATAACTTTACCCACTAGGGTACCACTGTTTTACAATGACTGTGATGTCTGGTACCTGTAAATTAATTGCAATTAGATAGATGATTTTATTTTTATTTGGCTTGTTAAATTGAGAATTCAAATTTGGAAAAAATGAAGAAATTTTGCATAACTAGAGTCACAAGGAACAGTATGAAAATGATGTAATAGTGCATTGGTGTTTAGTAGTAAACTTTATAATATTTGAGTTACATTGTCATCAGGTTTGATATTTATTAGGATTTTAACGTCATGTTTTACACTTTTGGTTACATTCATGACAAACACACAGTTATTCATTACTCAAGGTTCCTCTTTTCACAAGTTTATTTTAAACACAGTTGTGGACAATTTGTCTCTCCAATTAACCTGCTGCTGCATGTTTTTGGAATGTGAGAGGAAACCGGAACACCTAGAAACCCATGCAGACACGGGGAGAACATGCAAACCCCACACAGAAAGGACCCAGAACGTCCCACCTGGAAGGTTTGATTGCATGGAATATTAAAGTACAGGCCGTAGTCAAAGAGAGCCAAATGTTGAAACTATATGATATTTCTAGGCGAGAAGCTGCAGAAAGCCAAACATAAATAATAAAAATATAATAAAACAAAAATAATAACAAATAATAAACAACACTAGTCAGAAAGAAACAATCCACTGTGAACATTCACACCTATAGCATGTTTCAACCCCACATCTGTGCTAGCCTTGTCAAATATTCCACCTTGCAGTACGGTCTGCTGAGCACCACCTCTTGCGAGAGCACGTTGCCTTATCCTCAGAAGAATGTTGAACTTGTTTAACAAAATGGCATACATGTTCAGCAGGAGGAAGGGCAGGATCAGGTTACTTGCTGGATGCTGAGAGCAGAGATAAAAGTAATGAGACAGCTCTCATGGGGAATGACAGGTAAAACACAGATGTTTACACAGCACGCGAGGTACCTTATTTTATCCCGCTCTTATCCTCTGCTGTCTCAGAGGGGGCTACAGTCTGGGCTTTCCGGCTATCTGGCTGAGCGAAGGATCAGAGGGTATGGTCACCGCACGGCGGCTGAGTAGTGACACATTCTTCAGAAAAGCATTGAGGTCACCAGCCACACTGTACAGACCTACAGGCAACAGTCTATTGACACAGGCTAAAAGGGGGGGGGGGCAAACCTCAACACAACAACAGAAAAAAACACAGGTGTCACCAATATGTCTGTTCTAGTGAATCCCTACAGCCCAACAGGAGCAGGGCAGGTGGTGAATTCATTAGTGGCAGCTTTCATCGTGTGATGATGGTTACGGCGCTGACACAGAGAACAAACATGAGCAGTGAGGGAATGAGGGAATGTCAAGATAATGCTAAACAACCTCAACATGATCTCAGCCATCAGGAGCTCTGTTTAATCAGCCCACTCCTGCACTCTATCCCAGTCATGTGCACAAAAAAACTGTGTTTGGACAGAGAGAGCCATTAGTGGATTATCGAACAAAAAAATATTTGCACCAGCTAGTGATGGCTCCCATGACTCCAACAATAACTCAGGATAAGAGCAGTATTTTGGCACAAAAACAAAGAGGGAGTGGATTAAAATCTCACGGCATTTTACTTAGCTAGTTTTTTGTTGTTAGATAAAAGTAATATTAAAGAAAAAAAAATACAGCTATAATCTATGTGTTAAATAGGTAAATAAATATGTAGGTAATATGTAAGTAGGGTCAAAACGATTTTAGAAATTATGGGAGGTGCAGACAGAATGATCAGTGCTGTATTCCATAAATTGTAATAATAATTAAAATATAATAAATCAACACTGTTCTTAGTTAAAAATATTTTCATAAATTATCAACTAAAAAACTGATTTTTTTGAAGTGGTCACTTATTTATTTCCACAGCTGTATTTGTAAATATACATACACTGTCAATGTCCAATGAAAACACCACTCAACTAACTTTTTAAGCGGTTTTCCCTTGACATGCTGATTGTCAAAATGTGTCTCTCTGGTTTTTAAAATACACAATTATAGTAATATTTATTTATTGTATGAGCTCATGTTGATAAGTACCAACAGAAAAACGCTAACTTTAGGCAGCTAAATGTAGCCAGCCAACTAGTTGATGTTCTGTTTTGTGTGAATCTTTTGTACTATAGGTATAATAAATTAGTAAATGTACCATATGTACAGTACTGTAATGGCATAAGTGGTTTGTTTTTACTGTTACTTTTTTGGGGATAGATGTTTTTAACAGACAATGACAATGCACATATTGTAAATACCCTCATTCCTGAATTTCAAGCTTGCAACACAAGCTTATATATATATATATATGGATCAGTGAACAACACTGTTCATTTTGGATAAATGCAAACCCATAAATTGTAAAACTACAGAAACTGATAATTGATAAAAGTTTTTTTCCCCATTGGTTCCCCCCCCCAACCAACCCCTATCTTGTTGCTCACCTCAAGATGTGTTCACAGGAAAAAAAGAGAGTATTTGACGAAATAAAACAAAAGTAAAAAATGTAAGCATTTCTATTATTTCTATTATTTTCATACTGCTATTTCTAAATTGGGGTTGTGCATTGTCAAGCACACTACCTTCAACAGCCAACTGGGAGAAAAAAAGACAAACACTACAAATTCACCAGCAAAGATTTATTTAATTCTAAAATGTAAGCAAATATGTCCCAAACTTTCACAAAGTAAACCGGGTATGAATTCTACATAGCCTGATCTTCAAGAGGGTGAGAAAAAAAATCCTAAAAGATTTTGAGCAGTCCCTGCTGGGTATAAACTGACAAAGGAGCATGTATTCTGATGAGTCGACATTGCTGCAAATAATGGGTGAGCTGTGAGATGAAATGCGTGTATAATAATGTTCAATCGTGAGACAAAGAGGCCATTAAAATGAACAGTCATGTCTTTAAAGTCTAGATATTATCTTATAGTGGCAAGAATAAATGCAGCTCCCTGCAGGCTGTAAAAAGCACATTAATTTCCAGTTAGACTATGAAACTACTGAAATTTCATACAATGTAAGACAGATGATCAGATGCCTTAAGTTACTGATTCAGATAGTGATTGTGCACATCATTCCCTATTTTTACATCTACTGGTTCAGTTATATAACTTAAGTAAACAAGCATAGACAACTTACAATAAAAACGAGGAGTAAAAATATAATAACGTCTGTGCTTAACTATCCATACTTTTATTGACTGTTGAGGAAAGAAACAACATGACAGATTGTGCTAGTTTTACACATACTGGACTTTTTTTTACAGGTGCTTAAAATTAATTGTATGTTTCCGACACCCTCTGGGATATGTAGTTTGTTCTTGATTCCTGCACCCATGGACCACACACAGTGTAGAGGTTTTGTCTCTCTTCTTCTCACGGCTGCTCCCATAGGGGGTCGTCCCAGCCAATAGTGAACCGCATCACTGAAAGATGCCCTTCCCGACACAGCCCATATTTACACATCCTAGTGGCTAGCTACTTATAGAGTTATTAAGTGTCTCCAATTAACTCGGCTTAATGTTTTTGGACTCAGTGGGGAAAACCACACAGACACGGGGAGAACATGCAAAATCCACAAAGAAAAAACCAGGACCACCCTGCCTGGGGAACAAAGCCAGGACCCTTTTGGTCTGAGCCGAAGTCCACATTATTGAACTCAATGTAGTTTTCATGCCAGATGGCCTTCTTGATGCAACCCTCTTATTTATCTGGGCTTAGGACAAGCAATACAATGAACTTGTTTGTGCATCGTAGGGTCTAAGGTGGCGTCCAGCTCAGAAACAGGGAGTTCAGACTCTCAGTGCTAATGTGCTTGCAGAAAACCCGTCTGCAAACGCCACCAGTTCATATTTGAACAAAATGTCACCTCCTGGCACAGAGTTTGATAGAAGGTGGATAAAAAAAGACAGATGGAATTAACACTTGGTTTCCCCACAGGGCCACTAAGAACACACACTCGACACCAAAGAATAGAAGCCCTGTCACGTCTGGCACAGCGAGCACAAAGCCTGGCTGCAGGCTGCAGCTCGGCACAAGCGTCCGGCCCAACAGCGGCCCAAAAACAAACTGCCTCTCAACTATCTGACACAGACTGACAGCTCGAGTCTAGCCTACGCACAAGACAGGTGTCAGCCAGCCGTGACATCCCTGACACAATGCTGGTCAAAAAAACCTGATGAAAGCTGTGAACTCATTTCTCACGATCAGAGGAACTGTCTGATCTTATTCAGATGCCATATATGCTATAAATACTTTTATAAATGCTAAACAAACCAGGGACATAAATCCACAGAGAGGACACATTATCTTTCAGTGGTCAAACAAAGACGAGCTAAAAAAAAAAGGTCTAGGAGGAAGATGACAAAGGCTCTTAGTTGTCTGGATATCCGATGAGTTATGACAGGATACGGTAAAGCTATCTGATGCACCAGTGTGGATTGCTTTACAGTGAGAGGAGACCAGATCCTCTGTGCTTTGGGCTGAGGTGTGATGAAAGCGGGAGCGGGATGCAACACTTATCACATTACCTTACACAAGCCTGCTGATAGATGCTGCCAGTTTATAGACAAATGAAGGTATGTGATATCTATTATTCAACCAGCTGCCTTTTGTGTCTGCAAACCAATATCACATGATCTGCTGATAATATTGTTTCCATGTCACAGGTGTAACTTTTCATTAAGTAAAAACTGGGGCATTGCTTGCATCAGGTCAGTGTAGCCAGCACAAATAACATAAATTATTATTGATTTATTTTCTGAACACAAACATATAGTCTTGCGAAACTGCAAATATTTAAAATCAATGTAAAATAATGGGGTTTTGGCACTTTTAGACCAAAAATAACTAAAATATAATACAAAATATTGAAATACAATTAAAATAGTTAAAATCAACATAAAAATATAATTGAATCTGCACTTTACTTATTTATGTACTAATAACAGGTGAAACCTTTGCATTTCAGTGCCAGACTGAAGGAACCTGATCTAAAATCTGGTCTTGTCTGGTCAAAAGTTCTCTTGTAGCAACTACTTCAAAAGGAAGGGTCTACTTCAAATCCTCTTACCTGTCAAAACAGCTGCAGTTCTCCTGGTGCTTTGCTTACTCTTTGCTGAAGCCCAGTGTCCTGAGGTCATTGATCAAACACAATACTGTACAAAGCCCACACTGACAATGTCCAGCCCTGTATATACTGTTGGAAAGGATGTGCAGTGTTTAAAAAACACATGCTTCAGATAAGTTTCAAATAGCTGGGAATACGGGGAAGTTATATATTGTGTATAAACAAAAGATTTAACAAAGACTTGAGTCATGGTTCTGCATTGTGTGCCAAACTTTGTGAGAACACTGTCAGTTAATCAGTTTAAAAGCAACAATTCTCATTGCCATTACAAATTGTTAAGTAACTTTTATCAAAAATGTTATTGTAAAATGAGTCTGGATATCGGGCCTAAATAGAAACCACAAAATATGTGTGACCATCGGCCCCCGAATGGCATTGCACGAGGAACAGCCATATGCTGTTCTCTGAACCAAAGGAAAGTTCTCTGTAACAAAAGGAAAAAGAACCATCCCAGTGATATATTCAGATCAATAGGTGGAAATGATAACAACAAGATGGCTTTGTGGGCACAAAAAGTGTGTGCATGATCGGCTTGTCTGCAGTTTGGCTTTGTCGAGTGTTGAAAATGCATGACACACCATGAAAAACCCCAGATTTTAGTCTCTATTGCATCTTATAAAATGTTATAAAACTCATCCAGAAATAATGTTTGTACAATGCAAGTCAGTTTCATCAGTAAAGAAAACAAGAATAAGGAAATGTGAATACTCTGATAAAACGGCATTGATTTTCACGCAAGCATTTATATCAGTTTAAATTAATGTTTAAGGATTGCTAGGACGCATGCCTTCCCAATGCCAGAATGTTAGCATGGCTGAATTATTCTTAGTAATGCTTTAATCCCAGCTATTAACCATGCCTGTATTATTAAAGAGCCAACATTTATTTGAGTAAAGTCCTGCCTCGCAGTCAAGGCTGCATTAAAATGTTGGAGGTTTATTGCACTCTGGACTCATTTCAAGCACTTAAATATGTGACAACCTTATTCAGCACAGAGAAGCAATGAATCTGCCGCTTTCCTGCTCAGTGCCAGTTTCCCGAAGGTCACAAGCTGGATATTAATAACCAGCCATGAATGTCAAGGGTTGTGACCGGTGTCAGCACCTATGCTGTGTACAGTTAATTAAAAAACAAGATGAAACCCATTCCATCACCTAACAAGGTAAACTGTCCTCTCGGATTACTGATGTCCAAGTCATAGCAATACATTACTCCATAAGTATGAGGACATTCTCAGTAGTGACAGGAAGTATGTGTATGTCAGGCTCATCTTAAAATGAACCAGACTAACAAGCAACAGTAAGTTTAAAGCGTGGGCACTAGACAACCAAAAGGTGTGTCCATACCAGAAAGGTGCCTTTAGAGTTGGCTTAAATGTTCAGGCTAGGAAAGACTGAGGATTGCACTATCACAACAACTTGCCTACAAGCCTTCTATTAATCTCAACCACAAACCCATCTGTTCACTTAATCATTCATACTCTACCATTTCTTTTCATAAATACTGACCAGTGCACACTAGGAACACCCCACAATAGCTAACACTCGAAGATTTAGTCCAATATCTGATTAAGTGGCCTAATGAATATATAGAATATAGATGTGTAACATTGCACTAGTGATGCTGTGTAGTGCTGAGGGAAATAACAAGAAAGGTTATATGAATGAAAAAACACAAATTTAAAAAGGATATTTTATAAAAACTATGCATCAATTAGGCTGACCAATCACAGTACAATGTATGTTTTTCTTTTTAATTCTGTAATTTATTTAGCAGCCACCAAACAGGTAAATATTATATTATAATAAATAAATTACTAATAAAACTAATTTCATTTAAATTTAACCCTTTTTAGATTTAACAATATAACAGACCTACTGATCACAGAAGTTTTTGGGACTTCATATTTGTGAAACTTTCCAAAACAGCTTTCTCTACTTAACCTTCAGGTCAGGGCCTGCACAGTGACTGTGGCAGGTTTTAACTTTCTCCTGAAATCAGTAGCATATTTATTACCTGCTACATCAAACAATTCCAAATAAAAGTCAATGCTAAACATTTTGTTCGCTTCCTTGTCTCATACACGGTGAAATATTAATTGACTAATGAAATTCTTTAACAGGGATACTACACTGAGGGTAAGACATCTCATCATTCTCTGCTATACAAAGATGGTAAAGGTGGTGAGGCATGTCTGTGAAAAACAAGACACTGTTCAGATGGATACAATTCAATCTTAACTTAATATGTTCTAAATTTAGGTCTTAACATGTCAAAAACTGTATTTTTTCCATACTATTCTAACATAACAGCAGGTCAAGCCATTCTCTTCAGAATCAAAATAAATAATGCTGACGAGGGCCTCTCACATCATGGTGTCTTAATGATGCAAAGTTAACACACACTAAATAACAGCATCTCCCAGAGCTGACAGGCTCAGAAATAATTGACCAATATGTTGCAAGCTGAGCTACAGTAGGCTGAGAATCCAATCCTGTAGCTGACAGGATGCATTGAGCATGCCACTAAATTCTGCATTATACACAAAGCGGTGGCAGGTCAGGGAGCCGACTCCTGCGGCCCATTATGTGATGCCATCAATGAGGCTAAATTACCTGCCTTACCACAATATGCTTCCGTTAACTAATTTCCTGACAGCTCGCTGTCTCACAAGAAAAGCAGCGGATTCACTAACTGTCAGCTGCATGATGGACTATTTCTCTTTTTAAATCCCTGCTTCTTTTTTAAATGACATCTCTTCTAGACACAACGTCAGCAAAAGTTAAGTGAGAAACCAGCAGAAACTAACATACAAAAATCAAGTTAAAAAACAATCATCTACACAATTCGAGCAGCCAAAACACCAAAGCAAAAAATAAAAATAAAAAAATGCTACATGCACAAGAAGTGTTGATAAGCAGTAATATGAAGATGCCCAAATTCAAGATTATTTCTTGTACTAATAATGTACTAATATTATCAAAATATTGGCCCGTTCCAATATAGTACAGAAACCTTATGTAAGATTTTGTAAAATTTCAAAAGCTCAGTGGTTGGGTATTTGCACTGAATGAATGAATGAGATAGATAGATAGACAGACAGAGACAGATCAAAACTTTTCATAGCAGGACAAGTTACAGTTGGCCCTTTGAGGGCCCACCATAATGCTGATATGGCCCTCCGGATAAAAGTGATTTTGACACCCCTGCCTTAAAACTCCCTAGAAACAATTGATTTATCTAAACTCAACTTTTTTTTTACTTTGCAGATGCAATAGCTAGTTTTGCCTCTTCATGTGTGAATTAAGTCCCACAGCGATCTAAAAAAGCTATGAAAAGAATCAGTTATTTAAATATTAACATTTACATTTATAACCAACATGTTTAGATTTAGAAAACTTTGGTCCTCACTTTGCAGTAAAATTCATTCTCCACATTTTAACCCAATCTGTGCTTTGAAACAAACATATAAATAGTAGTAAACACTAGAGGGCAGTGAGAACACTTGTCAGGAGCGGTGGGCAGCCCTCACCCTGGCACTCTTGGAGCAGTTAGAGGTTAGGTGCCTTCCTCAAGGGCACTTCAGTCCGGACCTGTCAGCTCTGGGAATCAAACTGGAAACCTTCTGATCACAAGCCCAGTCCTCTAACATCCAGGGCACGGCTGCCTCTCATCTCATGTCATGGCTTAATTAGTCCAGTGATTAGTACAGACTATATAGACCATTTAGCCAAGTGAATCAGTTAGAAATGTCAGGTTAGACACAATTTGACAGTTCTAGTTTGTACCAATAACATGAGCCAAGATCTCAATCTGTTTAAAACTTCCTTATAAGAAGAACATGTGGAAAAACAACAGATTTGTACCAAATGACAGCTCTCATGATGCAGAACACAGTGTGCTTACATTACACAATAGCATGTCAGTGTCTGTCTTCTTTGCAGTTTCTCTCGTCTCTTTTTCCCCCTGCCATCCTTGTGTTCTTTTTCCAAGGTGGGCTATCATCATCTCAAGAATGACAGTAGGTGGAAACGCTATCTTTCATTACACCCAGCATAAATAGTGTAATCTATCAGGCCTGTCAATCGAAATGATTCATTACAGGCTGTCAGCAAGGAGAGTGACATATTAGAAAAGTTTTGTTAACAATGCCTATTGCGCCTAGTAATATTGTGGGGCCTGCCACAGAGGCAAGTGATTAATGTGTTGTCAGGCTGTAATCCCACACCGCTGGCTAATGAGGCAAGAATTTATCATCTTTACAGAGTGGCAGATGTCAGAAGGAAGGGAATCCAAGTACTGGAAACAATATACTTTTCTTACTGAGGCTGATGTCTCTGACAAGCTTCAAAACCACAAAGAGGCCTTGTGTAAGCATAAACTTCAATACAGCAGCTTTGCTTTTGGCATTTGGCTCCGACTCCACAAGTCAACAACTATCTCTCTGAGCAAAAGCTTTCCAGACGTTCACTTCACTGATTTTGTCAGCTCATATACAGAAACATGTATTGCCCTAATCGTACTAATTAATGTTCAGGTCTGAAAAAATATAGCACTTATGCTTGGTGTTGCTGTAATTTAAAAATAATAATGAGTCGAGTGTGATTTGGACACATTAGCTTTTTTGCTTGGCCTGTAATATAGACAGGCAGACAAAATTACACCAAGATATATCAATATTGGACAGACAAAGGATCACAGAGATATACTATCAAACAAAGAGAGTATTGTAAATGATAAGAAATGTTAAACTTTAATACAGTAAAATAAAAAAATGCAGGATTTAACACTGCACTTTTAAACATGGAAATGTCATTCAAAAGTAGTTTACATAGGGTCCTGGAAAACAAACAAACAAACAGGTTAATTACTGGTTTAAAGGGGTAACCTCAAGTACTGTGGTACATTGAAACTCAACATAAGTTGGTTCTTGGACTAATGTTGAGCATCAAGTTTAAGGTATTGAGTTTCAAGATAAGTTTTTCCTCATAATGTTTGTGTGCCATGGTCATGTGATTCTGCATACATGTATATCTTAGGCTAATGTAAAACAGCGGGGTTGTTATGATCCTTCTACAATCCAAATAATACACATATAATTAATATTCCAGGTAGCTGTCATATATTTGTTTGGTTAGAAATACTATAATATTCTTACATGCAGATTTCAGAAGTTTGATGCTAGAGTGCCATGTTACTTAAATGCTGACTATACATACATATTTAAAACACATCAAAAGGTGTGAAAAGCTGGTTATTCTTTACTTGATGCACATATGTCCCTGAGGTCAGAGATCTCTTTATCCTTGAGCAGACTGATAGGGAGATTAATCTCTATCAGCATCCATTTACTCTAATAAAACCTAAATTAAGTGTTACAACAGGCGAGCAAGCTCATTTGCATGTGTATATAAATCATGATGACACAATTAGCGTTATGTGATACAATCAGAGGGAGGATTACTTTAAATATGCCTAATGATCTGGCTCTGTCTAAACTCTGGCTCTGGCACAGTCCCGAGCAACGTGGTGCATACACACTGAAGCCTTTCAGAATAAACCATCTGTGTTTAATTAGGCTGGCAGCATCTTACAATCATCAGAGGAAAACTGAAAAGTTAAACTGTAATTAAACTATAAAAACTGGCGCTGTGGGACGCGCTTGTCTGTGCCTCTGTAATTGCAAAAACATCACTGGGTAAAGATTGTATCTGAAGTGAAATGGCAACTGACTTAGCATTAGCATAACTCACCCTGCCCACCAGCAGAGCCACAGATAAGATCCAGAGCAGAGTGGATTGTTTACATCAGTAAATATTAAAAAGTACTTTACTTAAGGGTAATGTTTACTTAGAAGTACTTCTTGAGTGGCATATAGCTATATAAACATTTATAAAGCCTTGTTCCCAATGTTTCAACCCAGACACGTTAATCTGGTATGAGGA
>JAYDZF010000034.1:20259498-20271906 GCA_034509105.1 Microcambeva barbata | reverse complement strand
CCATGAGGCAACAATGCTACACACCTAACCACCGTGGCAACCTTCTTGGTGTTCAAACTATACAAATAGATTTTTTACCCAAATGCAAAAATGTATAGCTTCACAATTCCTGGGTGCTCTACGAATGTAATTTCGGTGATTTATATTTTATTTTAACTATTTTAATGATAGCCAATGACACCAATGAGCACACACAGGAAGTATATCGACAGGGCGATAAGACAGAGAGCCAGAGGCCCGCAGTGGGTCACCTTGGCCCTCAGTGCAATGTCAGTCCCAGTCATCACTCTCTGCCACAGCCTAGCCTATTATTTAAAGCCGAACAAATTCCAGCTCCTGAATGTCCTCACAAGGACACACAGGCAGCCCCTCATCTGAACTAATCAGTGTCCGGATTTAAAAATCAGGCCCTCGCCACTGCCTTCTCTCCAAATCCATCTTTACCCATCCGTCCCCCATGACAACTACATCAGTGCTCAGCGGCTCGGTGTACCAGGAAGCACCAGATTTACTGTCGCTGCTCAGCGTAGACGAACAATTTATCGGCTACAGATGTCAGCTTTCTTTTCAAGAAATTGCACGTAGAATTAATTTTAACTGCATTCTAATGTTTCACATTCTAGAAACACTACATTTCATGCTAGGCCATGCTTAGAAGTACAAGAGCATATATCACAGTGTTATAATAAGTTCTTTTTATGATGAGAGGTTAAGATTTAATAACCAGCAGCTTATAATGACTATCTTGTCCATTAATTACTGATGTTATGCACAGCGGTGATCTCTGGTCGTACATCAAATGCTGTAATGCATCAAAAAAGTTAAAGTAATTTTAATCCCTTGTTTTATTGCTTAATTACACTGATAAAATGAAATCCCTTAAAAGGCGACCCAAGTAATACCCCTCCATATTTAAAAATAATCGTGCTCCTCACAACTGCTCCTCATGTTCCAAACTTGACCTGCATTTTTTTTATTTACATCAAGCCGATCAAATCCTTTTCACAATATTATTAGAGAACATTACCATCCAAACCAAATACAACAAATTAATTGAACAGTTTAAAGACTACTAAATAAATTCCCGGCAATGTACTGAATTAAGACTTCAACACATCCATGTGACAAGGAGCAAATTAGCTTATTAATAGCAAACATGCATGCCAGCTTATTAAATGTGACACTGCATAACCTACCCCAATGTTAAACTTCATATTCTTTAAAATATATTTTAATATATCCACCCGAGTGTCTATAGGTTATAAACTAATATGATGGCAGATCTAATAACACCAACCATGCATAACATTGGGAACATCATTGATTATATGTTACTGGCCCCAGTAAATGGGTGAGATAGATTAGGCATCAAGTGAACATTTTATCAGAAGCAGGAAATGTGATCAAGCATGAGGAGTTTGACATGGGCCAAATTGTGATGGCCAGACGGCTGGATTAGAGCATCTTCAACACAGCAGCTCTTGTGGAATGTTCACAGTCTGCAGTTGTCAGTATCTATCAAAAGTATCAAAGAAAGGAACCATGGTAAACCAATGACATGATGATGGGTGGACATGGCTTATTGATGCACATCAGGAGTAAAGGCTGGCCCATGTGGTTCGATTCAACAGACGAGCTACTGCCACTCAGACTGCTGAAGAAGTTAAAAGCATCACATTTACAGGGCTGTTTTGTCACTGTTGCACTGAACAATTATCATCGATTTATCTGGACTTGGCCAAAACTCTGACTCGGAGTTCCGCAAAAAATGTATGAAAAGTATATAATAAGAAAATCTATCAAAACTTTTTTTAATATAAACACACACAATGTCATTGAATCAAAAACATTTTGGAAAAAAACACATCTCTGTAGCATCTGACTTAAAATGACAATAATTATAAATAATAATATAATAAAAAGCCTTAACATTTATTTTGTCCACTTAAATGCATTTCAAAAGGCATGTGTTTAGATTTTTAATGATAACAAAAAAATGGGAGTGGGGTAGAGAGAACTGAGGCACATATTACTGTTTACGAGGAGCCAGTTCTGCCCATTTCATAGAAGTATCCCATCTCATAACAGCCAGAGGTATTATCACAACAGGACAGTTCCCTTCACGACAGCTCAGTTCATTTGGTGGGTAGCCAGCTAATCTCAGAGAGGGCACTTGACCTTAAGAGAACCTCTCATATGTTACAAAACAGGTAAATAACATAAAGCACAGAAATGCAATTATTCTAAGAAGGCTTCTAAAATGGCTCCTGTCAGCGAGGGGACGACCTAATTCCAGTGTGTGATTGATGAGAGCGCTGTTAGAGCATCACAGCAGCTCAGTTCTTCCCGTGAGGAAGCACACAATCTCAAATCAGTCCCTGTTTACAACCTGGGTTGAGTTCCAGCCCTCTCATCTAGCTGAAAGGTTATGTTCTAGATCTAAAAGTAACATAATCAAGCTGGTGAGCATGAAGGGCATAGAGACTTCAATACTTGAAATCAGAACTATTTGTCCATAAATAAACATGGGCCATTAGGAAAATGCACAATGTACATGCAGTCAGGTTAATTGGATACACTGAATAGCCATATATATATATATATATATTATATATATATATAGCTAGCTGTTGGGGTCACCACAGACATAATATTTAAAAACAATTCCCTTAGACAAAAATAAAAAAGGGATTTGCATCTTTTCCCCTTTACAGTGCTCAATATAAGGAAAGTTACAGCCACACACGCAACTTAAAACTTCACCGTGTAACATAATGGTTAGTATCCTAGACTAAGATTGAAAAGTTGCTGTTCCAAGTTTACAGTGTTGGGCTCTTCCACCTCAAATGCTTAGACAACACACTGCCACAGTACTAAAAGTTGCTCTTGCTAAATACCAAAATGTAAATGTATAAAACCAATTACCAGATAAATCAAATCAGTGTAGATATGTATAGAAATTAAAAGTGGGGAAAATTTGGTATGATGTGGCCCCATATATGATAAAACAGAAGTGTTGGAAGAGCAATCATTTCAATCCTGACAGACTCCATCAAAAAAAAAATAATAATAATAAAAAAACATCTACACTCTTTTTACAGACATTTATTTATGCCATGCTGCATATCCCCAACCACTCTACAAAGCCAGGCTATCAGATGTGCCTCCAGAGGTAGGTTGTTTAAGAAACAATTAGGAGGGTATACAAAGCCATTTGCAGGCAGTCTCGCTTCCTCAGCTCCCTAACTGGAGTACCTTTCAGGCCTGATTTATCACTCTGTCGCCTTCAGAAGGCAACATAATTAATAGGAGCATGGACTTCTAATTTCAATGACTTCAACAGCAAGTGGATTTCATTTGATTTATGATGGCTGGCAAGTTTGCATTTTATCAGTTCATTCAGTCATTATTTATGCTGATGACCAATTTCAATGGGTCGCTATCATCTAACTTTCTACTAATCAAAGAGAATTAGGGTTCACTGCATTATTAAGGAGCTGCTAATTTATCTTCAGAACAAGGCTAAAGAATAGTTGTAGCACTGCTTGAAATCCAGCAGTGACTCCAGAGTTTAAAAGCATGATTACCATTACCAGGGTCATAGCATATATACGCTGAGATTGTGGTCAAGTAAAATTCATATGAATATATTTGCCAGACATTACCAGTGCGTTGTATTGCCGCTACCAAGCCCGGCTAAATAAGGAGGGTTGTATGAGGAAGTGTACAATATTTTAATGAACTAGAAACTTAATTTAATATCAGCAAGTAATGTCAAGGTTCAAACACCGGTGGCAATTACTGACTTGAATACACAGACAGGTTGCATTCACCAATATTAATACTGGCATGTTATTGAAGGCCAAAGATTGAATACAATATTAAGTATTTGCAAACCCAGAAAGAAAGAAAACTGGACAAAAATGTGAATATGCACCACTTGTTCCCATATTTTATCCAGTTTGGGAACAAGAGATTCTCAAAACACAAAAAGCTCTAAATCAAAAATAATCACAGAGATTAAAAATGTCCCTCACTGATAATCAAACTATTACCAACTCTCAGGTTACAAAGAAACATATGGGAGGGAAAATAGTCCTGACAGGTTTTTATTGATTTCCATGGGACAAATACATACTGTTTGGTGTAAGGATTCTTTAGGGCTTGAGCATTATTCAAATCTACCTCTGGTGCTATGCTTTGTTTAGACAAAGAGACAGCTGTAGAAAACTTCTCGCATCAGCATTGTATCAGTCAAAATCATAGTCACACATTTACATTAAGACACCAAAGGAGATCGGTTCCAAAGAATATAGAATCAGAGAAGTTAAGAATTGAGAAGGTAAATGTTTAAAACTTGTACACTAAAACGACGTGGAACCACTGTAAACGAAGAACTGCATCAAGATTTATTGGTTGTAAGATTCTTCAGGGCTTGAGCATTATTCACTACCCTTGGTGCCGAGGATTGTTTATACAAAAAGACAGCTTGGGGTGATGGAGCACTGACAACAGTGCCTGAGCTTTTCAACATGAGCCTGGTTCAGGTGTGCACTCTGAGCACCTCTGTCATTGGCAAGGCTGGCACAGATACGTGATAAATGACATCATCCGATAAGAACGCACGCACAATCGGTAGTGTCGCTGAGCTTCTCCGGGGCATGGACAAAGAAGGCCAGATTTCACTCTGTGAGCATAGTTGGTTCACGACGCACTCTTTGTCACAATGAACAATAAAGAGATAATTTGTGTTTATACTTATTTGCTTACAAAAAAGGGAAAAAAACAAATGAGTTTGAACTGGACTAGCACTTCACAGTCAATATCATCCATTTTGCAAGACCTAGTCAAATAGCTCCAGGCTGATGGAGATGGGTGTTTACGCTCCTTTCCATAATGCCTGGACGTCTGGTAGAAATGTAAAGCTCAGACAAGGAAAGCACAATGCAAACGATAAGTACTGACGCAAGAGCTTGTTTACAAAAGAGCTACCTGTAGTGACTTTAAAAGCCTAGAAGGTTGTTTATTCAGCGATTCTCACAGCCACTCATACTTTACCCGGTGTTATTAAAGAGAAACAAGAGAATCACCTTCAGCTTTATTAATGATGGTGCTCTGGTTCAAAGATGCCTGTGAAATTCTCAACATCTGTTTGCTGCACTCACTTCTCAGCGGGGCTGCACCTATTTCTCATGCTTAATGATGCTCATCCACTCCACAAGTTTTACGGATAAATGTGTCTTTGGTCGCATTCATCATCCTGAATGAGCGTTCGTGATGAGTTGTCTGCTGGCCTGCTTTGCTTTTGCTGCACTTTAAAAAATGAAAAAGCTTTGCCACATGTTTTGGATTTGTAAGCTATATGTTCAAATAGTACTGTACACCCGTATCGTTCAGAGAAGATACACCAAGGTTTGAATGCCATAAAAGGATGTAGTATCTAAAACAGCTTTTATATTCTTCAACCACATCCATAGAGCAATGCTAATCAGAAGTGACCAAAATACCACACCAAGACATCAATTATGTAACGCCTCCCCAGGAGCTTCCCCAATTCCTGTGAATTCCATAGTACAACTACACAGCCCTAAGGATAAACATGAAAGTAATATGTTCTCTTGAACAAACATATAACTCGTTGAGCTTAATATATGGGGCTGTGGTTGATATGCAGCTGACTATGAATTAGACAGTAAATGGCTCAAACAGACATAAGTGAATATATCAGGACACGGCGGCTGCTTCTCCAAGCATAGAGATCAGAGTGCTCGGTACAGATTTAAATAGATCTGAAAATAGCATGTTGTAAATAAAGTCATTACAGTAAAAGCTGCATCAAGGTCTGTGGACATCATCCTCTTATGGATTGTTTTGCTAACAGGACCATGCCAATTGGAAAGGATACCAACACCCCAAATCATAATTACTGGGGGATAATCAGTCATAGAGAGGGAGAATTGCAATGAATGACAAGCAGAAAGATGGTGTATTTTAAAAATGGTTATACTACTACCATGCTACATTCAGATGACCTAACCTTTACCCAGGAGTTATCAAGCTATTGCCATTTAAAATTATTCACAAAATAAGACACAGCAGTTACATTCAATGGTACATAAGTCCAACATCATTAACCTGATAAATCTAAATATTCATCCCACTGGTTAAAATGACACAATGCTAACTTTGTTAGCTTAGCAAGCATTCAAATGATCTGGTTTAAACATCACGGTCTGATTAAATTAATGATGGTATAGCACACATACTGAACTGAAATGTGATGTAGTTTCTGTACAGTATTGTTCATTATTGTTTATTACAGTAATGTGTTTACTATCATTTAAGATTTAGAGCATTTGCACTTGCAGACCTGAAAACCTTTAGCTGGTCTCTGCCAATTTTCCTAAGTGCCAAGTCTATTTTAAAAATAAAGACAAATGTGAATGCTGCATAACTGGGTCATTTTCTTTATGTTCTCTGTTTCATCACTTGTAGCAGATGAGCCCCTGATAATGCAATCCACATGAGCACACATGGAGCTAACCTTGAATAACATGTGCTTTTCTTAAAACTTGCTGTCCAGCAAACAGCTCCAAACTTTAACTGGACCAAGAAGAATAAATCATGGCTTGGAAATGAAAACAGACACAGCATGACGCCCAGTCTATTGCTTAAATTCTTGATAATCATAAATGAGAAGACTTATGTATCCACGTCTTGAAACCCCCTTCCTCGTGGACGTATGACATCATGAGTTCACAATAATTTATTATTACACAAATCACACTCCTAATGCCTTGTGCATTTTTCTGGGGTAACCATAACAAAGAGGGGTATTTATTATTCCTTACTGACATTATGCACGAATCCAAAGATATTCAGCTCGATCATCAGGATTACTGGTTGCTTGTACACATCATTAGAACTATCCGTCTCCAGCTGTGGTGCTTTGTACACAGTAATGAAAGATCACAAAGTCTATTACAGTAGGCATGTCACTACAAGTAAGACTTTGGACCTCCCCCATAATATCATACTACAAAATAGTAAAGCAGATAGTGACAGACTGCTGAGAGCTGAAAAACTTAAGTATACAGAACGAAAAAATAAGTGTCAATGTTCCAAACCTGAGTCTTTGCATGCCAATGTAGGTCATAATTGACAAGTGAATTGGGGAAAGAGTACATTTATTTGTGCATTTTCCCACCATTTGCCTCCAAATCTAGTCATATCAAATGACCATATTGGATTAACTGTCCTTTCTACAGAGGAGAACTGTGACCATCCAACAATTATTGATTTCACGAATGATAGAACATTTTTATTTTTAGGAGCAAAAACACTCAAAGAAATGTAAACTTGTAAAAATTATCCCAGGATTGTGTCCAATATAACCGTGTGAACAAATGAATCCTATGTAACCTGTCGTGAATGAAACCAATGTGTATAAGATGGTATTAAAACTCAAAACCAATAAGCAAACAAACTAAACAATTCAAATAGTTACCAATTAAATAAACTATTCAGTAATCCTTGATATTAAATTACTTTGATTTAAAAAGCTGTGATATCGATTTTTTATTTGTTATGATGTGATCTAAATTCTGAAAGATAAAGATTAGAAGAAATGTTACTGAGGTTTTGCTAAACCAAAGTAAAACAAAGTTCACACACACACAACAAATCAGTTTTAAAGCAAGTTAAGTGCTACAAGCACACGTCTGCGATGTGGAACATTTATTATTCATGTATATTTGACATGGGGATACGTATGAACTTCTTAAGAATGTTAATGGGGTTGAATCAATACACAAATCTAGATTTTCCTTTTCATTGAATATATATTTTTCTTTCTAAAACTGAAGGAAAACTTTTAAACTTGCTTTTCTTAAAGGCTTATTAAAAGAGGAGGAAAGTCATTTCATCTTTTTTATTTCAATGCCTCATTGATTTTGATTCAGGGATCGTATAGAAGCTATTAACTGGCCCTACTAGTGGCTGCTCTGTTATGTCCAATATATTCAACAAGGGAAAGCATTTTCATTGATCAACATCTTTGCAAAGCATATAGATAAAGATTGATCATAGACTTCCACAAATCCCGATAACAATTAGAGCTTAATGAAAAACTGTTACAGAATAAGAACACTATTACAAATGCTTTTAATAATCCAACAGAAAAACGAATTGCCATTTCAGGCACCATAAAATATGATGATAAAATGCATAATCCCAGTGCATTACCCGTGTAAGCACAACATATTAATCTTTTGCAGACTAAATTGTACATATATGGGTTTTACAAGACATTGAAAAGCAGTAACCTTCCATTATTGTTTTTCTTAAAGAAAAGAAATGAAAACAAATGGACTCTAAACACTTGCAACAGAGCCAAACTAATTTCAGCATTATTTCTATTGTAAACCAGTTTGGGCAGTCGTAGCCTATTGGTTAAGATACTGGACTTGACATTGTTAGTGGTAACGATACTAGATTAGATATTGTGCTGCCTTGCCTAGCGGTTAAGATACTGAATATTTGAGGAATAGTGCACCTTCATTTGTCATTACTTAAGACATACATATCCGTATATCGCAGCTTGTTTAGAAACCGGGGTCAGAGCGCAGGGTCATCCATCATAACCAGGAATTGGCAATTCAAATCCAGGCTCTGCTATGCTACCACTGTTGTTAATAGTCCAAAGCTCTAAACACTAGGCTACCACTGTACTGGACTAGATAAAGGACAAATGTAGTTTACTGGTTAACATACAAAACCACAAACTGATACAGGACAGATATAGTGCAGTTGAAGCCTAATGCTTAAGATACTGCAGATTTGAAGAAAAGAATGCCTTTGTCATTACTTATATACATGTGTACATATCCGCATAACCCAGCTTGTTTGGAATCCAAGGGTTAGAGCAAAGGGTCATCCATCATAAGGTGCCATTGGAGCAGTGAGGGTTAAGGGTCTTGTTCAAGGACCGAACAGTGGTAGCAAAGCAGAGCCTGGATTTGAACCGCCAATCTCTTTTTGATAGCCCAAAGCTCCAAACACTAGGCTACCACTGTACTGGACTAGATAAAGGACAGGTGTAGTTTAGTGGTTAACATACAAAACCACATACTGACACTGTCTAGTGGTTAAGATATTGGACAGATATTGTGCAGTTGTAGTCTATTGCTAAAGATCCTACACTATCACATCAGTGGTCCTAGTAATAGCACTGCCAATGTTGGACCCTTAAACCTCAATTGTTTGGACAATTAAATGTATGATTACATTTTTAAATGAATGAGTGTACTTGCTTTCTTATTTAAAAAGCACTCCATTCCATTGGGTGAATCTTGCATACTGACAGTGCAAGTAAATCTACTCTCTGTCAGGTCTAATCAGAGTGTAAAACAGAAATGGACTAAAAAGTTGAGACAGAAAGAGGTTAGGACAGAGAAAGAAGGACATGTGATAGGAGAGCAGACAGGCCTGTTCTCTCTCCTGTCTCCAACTACCCATCATTCAAACAACTACAAGACTTGGCAGGTAAAGCAGCTTTCTATCAATTCCTCAACAGATTAAGCGGAATAACGTGTTTATTTTTCAGTGTCTTACTAAAATAAGTATTTCTAAAAAAAATAAAAGCTGTTGATTTACACACACAAACACACAGACTAAATGGATGTGGAAACACTTCATTGGTTATAAAGACAGAAGACCCTCCCCCCAATCACATGACCGACATTAAAGTGAATCCCAATTTCATTTATTCAGGTTGAGTTCATGGCTCTGCACATACCAAAACAAAACAAACCTAATGCACAGAAGACACAATTAAAAGTGGTTTATTTAACTTTTTTTCCCGATTTATTCATTTAATGCATTCTAAAACAAAACAATATACACGTTTAAAAGCCTTAACCTTCAATTCACATTTTCTGTCTTAAATATCAGCAACCTCTTCTCCGGCACTTCCTCTCTAACCTTTTAGTAATTCTTCACCCATCACACCTATTTTCCAGCTTGTCTTTCTGACAGAGGCGCTGATAGCTTACACCCCACAGGTGTCAATCAGCTCTGATGGACACGCTGACCCTGCCTGTCAGGGAGAAGGCCTGACAGACTAACAGCACTCTGACAGTCATCTGAGATCCAATGGCTCAGTATTATCCTTTACATTATATTTGTCGTGCTCTCTCCCTGATAAAGTGCCAGTTCCTGTGGAACACTGGAACCATAGCTCAGAAATACTGCCATCTCCGATTATACTGCATGAGATGAAAGGCATATTTCATATTGAGTGTACAGACATTCATTACACTTCAATGTGGGCTTGTCTGGATAGGAAATACAGCTTAGAAGTGCTTCAGCTCCCAAGTATCAGATTTTGGTGACTATTTATACTGGGATGTATTTATCCTTTCACAGATATAGAGATTCCTTCAACAGCAGGAAAGACACTGATAAGATGTTAGGAATTCTATTACTTTGGTGGGTAGCTACTGTGCTAACATAGTGTAAACTTTATAGCTGGGTGGGACCAGACATTTGTTCCACCCATTATGAAGCCATGCCAGGATATAATGTATTACACGCGTCCTATTTAAAAACATGTGAAATTACTGTGATATTTAGATATAATATGCAAGTTATGGCCCAGTGAGCACACAATTTATAATAGAACACATTTCATTTAGCCATCATTTTAATCAAATTGTCTTCAGGTACAATAAGGGGGTAACATATGTTAGAAAGCAAGTAAACATTTTATCCTCAGATTGTGTCAGAGCATCTCCAAAGCTACAGCTCTTGTGTGGTGTTGCCAGTTGTCAGTATCTATTAAAAGTAGCCCAAACAAGGAACAAGGTAAACAAGTGACATGACCAAGGCTCATTGATGCACTTGGGGGAACAAAGGGCTGTCCAGTGTGATTCAATTCAACAGATGAGCTACTGAAATTATGGTTCTGATCTACTGTGTGTAAGGCACAACAGTGAAAAAGAAGTAGTGGTATATAAGGATGTTTATTGTGTCTTTGTGTGAGACTCCTTCCCATTCATACTCCAGTCTTTAGGATATTTTATTCAGGATTTCTCCCCTACAAGTGTCAAATGTCACAACAAAAAAACAACCTCCGACACCTATATTTGAATGTTCATGAATTTTTTGACAAACATATCTTGAGAATTTTATGACTGGATTGAAACCACTATCACAGTCATCGTTCACAGTCAAGCAAGCATTAGTAATGTCTGTCTGTTTTTCACATAAGTTTAAAATTCTGTTATAAACAAATTATGAAAATCCCAAGAATGAGCTACTTGTACCCAACATTTGTCCATAAACATTTGACTCAAAATGAAAGTCATGAACCAAAAAGTTTCATGACTCAAACTCCATGCCGGCACAAACAAGACATGAATCAGATGTATCTTGTGATGAACTGGTTTGCTATTTTTACAGAGATCACAATGAAATAAGGAGAGAACACATGAATCTGAAAAGAACTATGGAAAGCAGAGAAAGCATTAGGAAACTCATAGAATCTGCATGACAGCAGGATGATTTAAAAATTGGAACTAAAGTAATTCCTCCCAATAGGGATCCACCACTCCTCAGCGTTAGCCTTGCTGACAGCTCAAGTCAGAACTGCATTTCTTCATCCAAAAGTGATTAATGAAGCTGGACGCTGATGATTTTCACATTATGTAGCGAGCTTCGCACAGGCCGGCCAAGACGTGCCTGTTATTGTGGACCTGCTGAACTTGACATCCCACTAGAGCAAACCCACAAAGCTGCCTTTACATGGCGCATACAGAAGCCTGTGAGCGCTGCGCTCGGCTTGTGTGGAAACAGAGTTGAAGGGTCATGTAAACTTGCAGGCAAGGCGAAGGCTTGCAAGAGAAAAGGCAAAACAATCGTCTCTTCAACCCGGGGCTGTGTTCACAGATAGACCTGGCTGGCATAGCAAGCACCTCTGTGTCCCTTGACAGAGCCGAAAACAAGAGAGGGGGAAAAGTAGGCCTTTATGACATGACACTATTTAGCTGTTGCCAAAATCAGGGCCACATCGCAGAGTGGTGCAGTGCATGGTGGGGAAAAGATAATGGCACTACAATGCTTTCATGGCAAAGTTGAACCATGTGTTTCACAGCTTGTCAAAAAAAACTTCATATCCGAGTGTCTGGTTTACACAATATTCGTATCCGATGCCTTAAACATCCCTTGTGTGTTTCGCATTGTTTTCACAACCAGGTTTCTGAGCTCTGACACTGCATATTGTTTACAAGAATACAAATGCTTGCAAATTGTTGAAATGAGACCCACAAAAGATGAGCTGGATTCAAAAATCATTATTTGCCTGACTGGTTAATTACATTATTAATTTTAAGTGGTAAAAGCCTGATGCTG
>JAYDZF010000034.1:20191309-20203165 GCA_034509105.1 Microcambeva barbata | reverse complement strand
ATGGTAGCTCACGGTGCAACATTATCCCATTGGATTGAAAGGCATGACCATGTATGCTTAAAGCGAAAACTGATATAATCGCTGTTTATGTAGTATGTCTGAATAACCTGCCCTACAAGTCAAAGAAAGCTGGATATGAAGGTAGATTTGTGGGTTTCCTCCCACAGTACCAAGTCATGCAGTCAGGTTAATTAATGACACAGCATTGACCTATAGGTGTGTGTCCCGCTTCTCTCATGCAATCGATTGGCACCTCATCCAGGGTGTTTCCATGTGCCTTTTCTTTAATACATTTATTTTATTGTGTGGTCTGAACTTTTCAGCAGATGCATTTATTTTCCAGCTTACCCGCATATGAATTAATTTAGCTATAATAAAGCCACTCTTATTTAACATGCTACTCATACTGTTCAAGGAATTGCTCTCAGGTACGGTGTGCTAGCTCATTTCTCAAATAAGCACTGTATGCAGATTTGAATCTAAATAGCTCGTGGGAGGGGGTATGATACTGCACCCTTTCATTCAGAGGATCCTTCAACTTGGCATGAAATGCATTTTGTGGCAAACCATCTGGTTGCCTCTTGTTTACAGTACACAGTGTCAACCCAGGCTTATTAATCATGCTTATACAAGTGTCTTAATTACTCCCTATGTAGCTGCTCCAACTCCAACCCAGAAGTTGACCTTTCTCTCCCCGTTTCTTTAAACCATTAATCATACACAATCAACGCCAGCAGAGCCAAGGTAAGGGCTACCCACATTCCCCAGCCCTCACGGACAAATACTAGAACACAGCCATGTGCCAGCTATGGGCAGGTCTGTATTAATGGCTCGTCTGCCCTGTGCACATGTGTCCAGAAAAGGGCACTGTGACTTCCTGGAGGACATACGATAGGACAAAGTGTTATTTAAAAAAAGAAACAGTACAAATTAGGCTTATGATTTGCATGCAGGTTTAGTATGCATGATGAATGAATGAGTAGCTTAAGGAAAACAAGTCGTAAATGAGATTAGAGTTTACCCAATGCGATATATTTTCTCACTTTGAAAGTACAATAATCAGACAAGTCAAAGTAATAAATCTTTGATAATAATGTGACTATATTTTACGGATGGTGCGTTCAACCCCAGTCTCTAATCTCTGTACTTGAAATACATTTGCACATCATTTATCATCCCCATCGTACGCTACAAATTGAAACACAGACGAGTACCTCTGGGCAAAACAAACGCTTTCAAATGTGATGCTCTGACATTTATTGCACAAAAGTGATTCATGTGCGTCAGTCAGACAGACGCGACGTACAGTTGTGCATCTTAGCCTGCTGAGATGCACAAGGACTTCAGGCTTTCAGATCTTGTTTTACTAGGTGAGCGGCGGATTGACAGTTCACCTAGACATACCTGAACAAAGGCCTAATCTATCATTTGTCAGTCATGAACGGACGGTGTGCTATGATACTGATATTTACCACCATCAGTGGGAGCAATGGTCATTCCAGCACATAAGCAAATGCATCAGCTCAGACTTGGTGTTGACTTTTTAATCAAGCTGAAGCAGAAAAGTCCTGACGGCATGTGATTTACCGACATGGCTGATTGTAATGTTTAAAGTAAATTTGTCATGTGGTGTTCTGTTGTTTTAACAGATTATAGTTTCCTAACTGTGAGTCATCTTGCTTTCCTTAGTAGACAAAACGACTCCAAAGTTCTGTAATAGTTTTACGGCTGCCTGCAGATTGCAGTCATAAATTTTTCAACCCTTTTAATTGATGTCCATAAATCAGTCTCGAATCTCCTCCAGCAAGCTAAGTGGCAATGCTGCATATTTCTGATGTGTATTTCTTTAGATCCCTTAGAAACACAAGCTCATGGAACACAGCCGACCACATTAAGTGCAGTTCATAAATTAAACAATATTCTTTTATAATAGCAGATCATAAATTAGACTTACCGTGAACTCCCGCACCACTTTTAAACCCTTAACCCTTAAGGAAATAAACTCACACAGAAACATTGAGAACATGCAAACTCAGCATTGAAAAGATCCAGACAGCTCCCCATGCAGCCCTAGTTATACAGGAGTGACAAAAGAAGTACCAGTGCTTGTTGATAGGGGACAGTTAGATGAAGCTAGGCCTCATTTCGGGCCAAAGACTACAAACAGGAGTAGGGAAGAGAAAACAACCACAGACACTCACATACTGTATTAACAAAGCAATCAAAACATGTTTTTTAACATATGCCACAATGCAACTGCTGCACACTCACAATGACTGTAATATTTCCCCATGACACGAAAGAATAAATCAGAAACAGGTGTTGTGTGCTGGTTATGCAGAGCTTATTAAAAGGTTCACCAGCTGGAGGTCATGAATGCATGCAAGCTAATTTGGTTTGACATGTATTACATTTTTCCTATCTGAAGTCGTTTTCATGTTATTAATTTCATAAATGTCTATGTCGTTAGTGCATTAGTATTATCCACATTCATTTGAAGGATCCAACTACAGTTGAAGATGTAGCTCAAGTATCTGGCACTTGTGGTTATACAGTTACAAAAAAAAATCAGTAAAAATTGGAAAATTGGCTGACAAAAGTGACTGGCTTCACGTTAACTTTAACCATGAAATCAGTTCCAAGTATTATAAGTGCTGAATCAACAGTGACTGCAATCAAGTTCAGAGTAAATCTGGCTTGGTCCATATGAGGGCTTCTAAAACAGAACTACAGATGGTTAATCAGTTCCGTATGGCTTGAATACATATGCTTTAATAAAACCTAAATTCAGAGAACACCAAGCAGCCCCTACGCTTCCTAATGAGCCACTTTAAGCATTAAAAGTTAAATTAAATAAAGGGGAAACCTCGCAAAATTCACAGAGAAAGGGCCTGGACTGGACCCACCTCAAATGGGGATTAAACCCAGGACATTCTTGCAGAGAGGCAACAGTGCAACCCACCGATTGGTTCTGTCAAATAAACATGGTACATTACAATAAAAGTCTGTGTCACATACCACAGCACTTTGAAGCTGGGGTCAGAGCACATTGTCAGCCATTGTATGGTGCAGCTGAAGCTGAGAGTTTTAACAGTTTTACAATATAAATACATTTAGAATTGTGTGCCTGTGTTAAACTTTGTAAATTGCAGGAGAGATGAGTTTACCACAAACTATGTCAGGTTTAATCATTACTATTACATAACACAAGTTACATTTGGAGCACCTATCCGACTCACAGCATACTGTCTATCCAGTTGAGGGTTGAAGGCCTTGCTCAAGGGCCCAATAAGGGCAAGCTGTCAGTGGGGTGAGGTTTAAAGTATTTAAGTATTTATTCAGAAATGTTTAAGTATTTAATGTTTGTGAAGCACAAAAATGACTCAGAAACAAACAAAAAATGTTTTTGGTTGTTTTTCAATCTAAAGCCTTAAACCTTTACAGGGTTAAACGTATAGACATATACAATCTATAATTCTCACAAAAAAATGTTATTTAAAAAAGGAATGTAGTATGTTTGGGGGGTTCAGATGAGTAACATCCAACATGATGCTCTAAAAGATGATGAAATACAGGACACTAAAACTAATTCAACAAAAGACGTTGGCTGGATGTTTCATATTGAACTGTTTGGCCTTTTGTCCTGTCCAAGTTTCTTACGCTCATGTCAGCTCAATTGTTCTGCTAAAGCATTAAGACTATGCACCCGAGATCAAGGAGAAGGGTTCAAAATCTACAACAAACAGGCCTTTAAACATTCTGTGTCCAGAAAAGAACAAAATCAAACAATGCCCGAATATTTCTTAGTTCATACAAACAAAAGCTTGAATGAGCAGTGTTTCAATTTTTGGCACATTTTAGAAGTACCATGCTAAAATATTTTGTCAAGCCTCTCACTGTTGCTTTAGAATAGCCAAATTCCAAACAATGAACAATTTTCATATGTTTTATTGAATTATTACATGCTTGTGAAAAGCATAAGTATGCATTAGAATGATGTGCATAAAGTAGTAAAAGGATATTAAAAATATATCTGAAAAACCCTCTGGCAGTAAAGCATGGCCATTTTGCTTGTAAATGGAGAGAGGGTATGAATAATGAGTAGTGCAGTTCAGATACAGCTACACTAAATGGCCCTTTAAACCAAGGAAAGTGATCTCTCTTATAGGACTCACAGCCTAACCCAGCGATGAGGGGAACTCCATGAAGCTGATCAAATTTAACCAGTATTTAAGCATTTTCAGGCCACTAAACCTGAAGCACTGCGAGATAGGAGCCTGTTTAATCACTATAACTCGCAGTTAAAATGACATGGTAATAATCATATGATTTATGATCTCATTTCAATCTATTTTTATAGGTAATCAACCTTAAAAGTGTAGCAAGAGCGTTGGGAGTCCATGGAGGATTAATGCTGTCCTCCTGCACAGAATTATTCTACAGTGTCATTTAGGCTTTTCTGTAATGATTCCTTAAAAGTTCATCAGTGAAAAAAGAGCTAGAAGTCGAATAAAAGATTACAGTCAGATATGAGAGGGTCCTTAACACTGGGCAGCCAGTATTTTATACAGACTATCTATACTAACATAAAACAGCTAAAGGATGGGACATACATAATCAGAGATACAATGGGCCAGGTAATAAACACAAAAGGTTAAATGTGCAAATTCTGTGGACCTTTAACATTTGAAATAGGCCAAATTGTACAAAGGATGTATATACGTCACCTAGCTCTTGGTATACATTAGCTTGATGCCAATACTGATAATACACAGCAGATACGGCATTGTGTACCTTGTGTTGTGCACCTTTGACTAATAATGTTTGAATGGTGCTTTTTGACTTACCAATAGTATAGTCACAGTAATTATTTCAAATGTCAAAACCTAAAATTGGGTTAGTTAAGATCATCCACATATCTGGCAATTAATAAATACAACAACAATAAGAGTAAGTAAACATCAACTGTACAGAAACCATTGATCTTAAGTCACTAATCTTAAGCAACTAGTTTAACATTCCTAACTGTATGTGGGTTAAATGTATAACGTAGCCCAAAATGTGTTCCGTCAGGATTTGTTGACAACACTACAACACCCTTTGATAAAGGTTTAGCCCTTGCTTTGATCTTTAAGCCTGTTAAACCAGCACAACAGAGGTTCATCCAGAGGTCATCTGAGTCACCTGATCGTCACATTCCAATGACAGACATGCCCTACTTTCACCCTGGGTTCATTATCATTCAGGCTTTAGACACAGCACTCAACTTCTCCAAACCAACAGGTTGTTAACTACAGATTCATCACATTTTACTAGGGGTGGATAATACAACCTTGATCATTTATTATCTTATAGATCATTTTGTATCAAACCAAAGACAGAACTACTCTTAAACACTACTCTTAAAAAAAAAGTACAATGGCTATTATTCACATAAACAAAATACAGTATTGACACTGTAACAGCCAAATTAACATTACACAGCATAAATTGAGTTTGTTTGGGAAGAATAACATTTTGGCTGATCCTGTTATATGTTGCCACACTGGCCAGTGGCTACATAGCTATAGAAAAGTTCAGCATTTAAAGATCTTGACAATAGTAGGACTGTATGAAAATAATTGTGGAGATCTCAATATATATACAAAAGTAACAGTGCAAAAGAAGACTGTAAAATCTGATGATAAAAGTATGCACAAAAATAGTCACAAAAGAATTGAAATGATTACTTTCAAATAATGACAAACCTAAGTATGAAAATGAAATACTAGATTATTTTTGCAAAGACAATTTGCTACATGACATAGTACAATCTCCCTACACCATTTACATAATAAAGGACTTGATTGCAACTATTGAAAAAATGTAAATTAAATTATTGTGAGTAGTGGCATATGGTAGAATATGAATAACACAGAACTTAACATTGAAGCTTAATATTCCAATACACATACAAAAATAGACTGATTACGGTGTGTCCTCTAGGACAACATATATGAAACATATACAGAAATAATTTAACTTCAGTGTCATTTATGGTATAATAAAAAAGATCCAATTAATAGTATCATATAAATCTGTCACAACATATTTTTCTTGATTCATCATAGCACAGGTTTTAGCCCTGCCTGGCAGTCTGTGTAGCCCTGTAATTACACTTCTTCCTTTGACAACCTGCATGATTGTTTTCCTAACAGTATATTACTTGTTAGTACTTTCCAACGGCGAGTTATTTTTAAACTGTCACTTTCGCCAGACTAATCCTGATTTGCACTCGTCTGTTTATCATAACAATCATTAATAACTGTCAGTCTGTGCCATCAATATAGCAAACTCATTTCTTCATTAGCATGTCCCAGCATTTGTCTGTTCAGAGAAGCCGGGCATTTTCTACCAACAGGCCCAGCCAATTACTCAGCCGAAATGGAATCGCATTAATCAAAACTTAACAAGGTGGCAAATTTAAAGATATCAGATTGCAGGAGACAGCAGAACTAATATGTCACTGTCAGAGGTGCTATGTAGGTATGCGACAGATGCACTAAATATATCTCCTCGTGCAGACCACATGAATTTTGACATTTCATATGATCTGACAACTACCAAAGAGAGAGGCCAGGGAGGGTTCGGGATAGTTTGAGGGTGATGACTCCACCCACACTTCAGACTGGACACACAAAAAAGAGAGAAAAAGAGAAAATGAGAGTGAGAAGGGGGTGGAGAAAAAAAGAGAGCGAGAGAATAACAAGAAAGCGAGGAAGAAACCGCCGAGCGTGTCTTGGGGAGAGCCAGCAGGCGGCAGTTCATCATGTCTGCCTTCACAGAGACGTTTTCTTTCACACTTTAAATGATGATACTCATCAATCATGGGCTGACAGCTGCATCAAGCCAGCTGCAAACATGCAAAGCCCAGCAGTCTGAAACATGCTGACGCCACCAATCGCTGCGTAGAATATAATCATTCAGCCCGGGCTGAACGCTGGATTTATTTTCACTCATATTAAGACTCTACTTCTTCCCCCAGACACTGTAAAATAAATACAAAACCATTCCTTTTAGAGAAATGATGCTTGGGGAAGCTGCTACGTGGAGCTGGAAAGTCCAATGTTAGCGATTAGGCAGTAAGGAAAAGTGGAGGTGACTAAACCTAATCAAGAAAGGCTGCAGGCCAATAGTGCAAACTGTCTGAGCAGGGGTGTTTGCGCCTCACTGTCATTATATTGACTTAAGAGCTTGACTTTGAAAGGTCACTTGTAAATAGACCCTAAACTATAGCTTAACTGCATACAGTTTCAATCAAACTATAACCGCCATTGCAAATGTGGGTTTTTACATTTAAAAAGTACAATAAAAAACTATTCAAACAATAACAGTGTCTGTTTGTTAGTATTTAACATCATGCTTCACACTTTGTGTATTAACTAATGTTTCTATAATGAATGTACACAGCGTTCACCAGTTCACAAGCTGAACACAGACAATTTAGTGTCTCCAATAAACCGCCCTTGAATGTTGTTGCACTGTGGTAGAAAACTGACACACCAGGAGGAAACCCTTGCCAACTCCACACAGAGTGGACCCAGATTGCCCCGACTGGGGATAAAGCCAGGACCTTTTAGCTGTGAGGCAACTGTGCTACACATGCCAAAGATCATTATAAACTATGCAGTAACTTGGTGACTCCTCCAAATTCAACATAAAATGGCTCTTTAAATGACTGTCTGCAAACGTGATACAAAGCCAGACACCAGTGTTTGTAGAGATCTTGGCCCGTTCTGCAATGGGCTCAAGTTCACTGATATGTGACCACCAGTTTATTCAAACCCAACCTATGCAACCAATGAAGCCCCTGCAGAGACAACACCTGATTTGCAAATGTGTGATTGTATGAGGGATTCTGTTCAGGAAGGGACTTAAAATGTCCAAGATTGTAGATAAGACAGATTAATTCCATAGGGAAGTTATTACAACAGTTCATTAAAGTGAAAAGTATTGAATTAAACAGGTATTATTGTTCAACACAATGTAGTTAGATGTAGTCAAACACAATTTGTTATTTAAAGTAAATTAAAGTAAAGTAAAATTTGCAGATATGCAATAAAGACTCCACAGAAAGTTTATATATATATAGTCCATTTATATTATAAAATAGCCACCACTAATTGATTTAATTTATATATCAATGGGTAGCACTGTCACCTTATAACAAGAAGGTCCGGGGTTCGATTTCCAGACAGACGGGTCCAGGTCTTGTTTGTGTTGTGAAGTTTTAATGTTCTTCCTGTGTCTGTGTGGGGTTTTTTTTGGGGTGCTCTGGTTCCCTTCCACAGTCCAAAACATGAAGTCAGGTTTATTGGAGACATTGAATGGCCTATAGGTGATGGCCTCAGAAAGCTGGGATAGGCTCCAGCATCCTACCATTACCCTGATTGGATAATCAGTTGAAGGAGTGAGTGAAAATACACTAGGTCAAACAGCTTACGGTATTTATTTCGTGTTGTAAAGAAATATTTGCTATAAACGCACATAAATAATGCATGTCCAAAAGGTTGTAAACAATCCCCAAACTGCCCCTTAAGCTGACAAGAAATGCCTCAATGGTCAGATGTAATTCACAAACCATAAAAAATGGACATTAATGAATTAGCTACTGACTTATTTTTGTCGGGCCACACAGCAAAAGTTAATGATCAGCTGTTAATCACATCACTGTGAAAAATAATGTCCTGCAGTTATTAGACTATCCTGCAGATGTGCATACACCTAACACCGGTCTCTGGGAGCAAAATCAGCATCATTTATAATCCTAAACCAAGTGCTCAGTAACAGCACACTCATGCTACTCACCCTTCAACCTCCACAAAACACAGCCACAGTTTACAATGAGCAATGAAGGCTATTAGCAGTAGAGGTTATTCATGCAACACACCCCACACCACACAAACACAGCCTCAAACGAATGAATCCCAGCATCCCTCTCTACGCCACGTCTATTTTACATTTTACGTAGCACTGACTGCTCATTTTTTAGGTGGGGGGCTTTGGAGCAGATGGATGTGAATTCAAAGTTTCCTGATCTTTAGCAGAAGTTATGGAGGGTTATCTTTGGCTGTATATCTTTGGGCTGGCAGGCCTCCCCTGGCGATGAAGGATTAAGCACCGCAGCTGTCTCTCGGCCCGAATGATGCAGTGCAGCGCTCGCCGACACGACAGCATCACTTAATCTTAATGTCCGCTCCTCCAGCGCGGCCGCGCAGGACAAAGCCAATCAACATCACATGCCATGAGGATGGACCTACTGCTTGGCCCTGGAGTCTCTCACCCGCACCGACCGATTAATCAACTTCAGCCGGCCCAATCCCAGAGTTCACTTCTCTCACGGCACAGCTGAGCTCACCACTGTGATGTATAGGATTGGGGGGAGCGGCGTGCTCCAGATCACTTATCAGATTGCACATTATGCACGGTTGTGTATTGCTGAGATAAAGAGAAAGTGGGCGAGCAATTGAAGGAGGGGGGTATTGAATGTTTACACCTTAATTCTGTCAGAGACCACCTCTTTGTTGTGTTTAAAGAGATATCCAGGCACTAATGACTAAAAAGCTTAAGATGGGCTAGGGGTTGGGAATAATGATTTATGCTCATTTAGACAAATTACACATGGGAAGGCTTATTACAAGTATTTAAATTCAATAAGATAAAGGATTATTAGAATATATATTAAATGCTTTATTTAAAAACATCCAGCAACCACCAAGCAATATATTGTTTGTTTTTGTGACCATGGTAACACATTATATTCTTGACACAAATCTGTTTTTTATCCTAGTTTTCTTGATCTTGCATCATGTACAAATAACCAGGCATAACATGACCACTGACTGGTGATGTGAATAACCCCAACCTTACCTTCATCACGGCACCTGTTAGTAAGTGGGATTTATTAGGCAGCAAGTAAATGTTTTATCCTCAGTTATTGTGTTCGAAGAAATTCAGGATTTAAAAGCGCTTGACAAGGGCCAAACTGTCTAGACGATTGGGTCCTCTCCGAAGCTGCAGCTCTAAAGGGGTGTTCCCAGTCTGCAGTGGACCATGGATGGTACAGTGTTAGAGCAGTAAAGGGTCAAGGGCAGCTCATGGGGAGCAAAGGCTGGGTCGTGTGTGCCGATTTAACAAACGAGCGACTTTAGCTGAAAGTTAATGCTTGTTCTGATAGAATGAATAAACATCATAGTTTGTTGTGTATGGGGCAATAAAGGTGGACTAACAAAATGTTAGAAAGGTCTTATATTATTGAGCACATTAAGGAAATGTTTTATATTTAAAAAGCTGAATTAAATTATTTATGGAGCACTATAGAATTGCAGACTAAGTTGGTGTCTGGAACTTCCATGGCTATTTACTTTCAGTAAGGGGTTGTGCTGTGCACCTCTCCTTACACATTGGCAGTGCAATGATGTTTTATTACCTTTAATAGAACATACAGGTGTCAGACAATGTAAATTAATTTATATTTTTCTAAACAGACTGATACCATGTCTAAGTGTTTACAACATAGTCTGTGGGCCCAGTGCAACCCTGAACAGGACAAAGCACCTACTAAACACCAATCACTTCCTAAAAAATATAAGCAAAAATGTTCAAGTATTTGGTTGCATCCTACTGAGAACGTTTACATCACCCTAGATATTATGGACCTTGTTTATATATTACTTCCATAAGTTACCTTCCAATGAAGATTCTACTATTACACTTCACTTTCCCCCATTTCATCCAAGATTAAATGCACTGAAGCATTCTCTGCTCGAACAATATGCAACATTAAAGACGCAAAAAGCCTCCTGTGTCCCCTACGGATGGTGCATCTGATTTAGTAAATGCAATTTAAAACGGGAAGAATTCAGTGCTGCCTTTGAAGACGCTACATAATGTCAGCAAACAAGCTATAAAACCACGGCAATTGTACTTCATATTTGGACATAACTTATTCTGAATGTTTTAATACTCCGTTGCAGACGGGTATACTATTTTACCACCATATCTATTTTATCAAAATTGTCAGTGTTTTCATGAGCCAGCACCTGCAGTTTGTTTTCTTAAAGGAATTTAATAAACCAGTAGTGCACAAACTGAATGTTTTGTAGTATACGTTCAGAGTTTTCTGTAGTGAAGCCATGTTCACATTAGGGCCGTGCCAGTAGCAATATGCATATTCAAATAAGCATCTACAACATGATTTCCATACCTTTCAGAAGCTGTAGCCCACATAAACCACCACATCGGCTCACACATCCCACAACAGGATGGTCCCAACCCGATCATTTCAATGACACAACAGTTCTAACAACAAACAACATCATTATGCAAAGGAGATGGGTCTGCACTAGCTACACTGGAGCTTCAAACAAACCTCACGTTAACATGGAACAAAGATTCCTAATTCATTGACCATACCTAAATGGTTGTTGTGGCAGCACCAGGCACAAAACAAATTATTACTATATTTTTGTAGTTTATAAAATACACTTTATACATGATTGTTTTACATAGGGCAGACTATTATGTTTAAGTCATTTCCCTTTGTTTACCTTGTTTAAACAAGACTGTAATTAAGCCAGCCACAAACACGCTAACACATGCACATACACAAACTCATCCAATGACTCGATCACCATTAAAACGAGTTTTAATTAAAAAACTGTTGAACACTCAGGACTTTAAATCTACCTTACCACCTCACAGAAGGTATTATGCAAAGCAAGCTCAAGCCTAGTTCATCAGTAATAATGTTGTTCCCAAATTAGCTTTTTACAAAACTGGGCCTATTTAAATCTATATGCTCACAAATAATATGAT
>JAYDZF010000034.1:20078274-20089449 GCA_034509105.1 Microcambeva barbata | reverse complement strand
TATTTACTTAATATAGTGTACTTAGCCATACAATATACTTCAAACAATATAAAAGACCAAAGTATGTCAAAACATTACGTTAAAATAAAAGACTAACAAACCACTTATAAAACACACATTTAATAAACAGATTTCGAATTAATAAAAAAATGGAACAACAATGCAGTCATTGGATCTAAATACACTGTATACATTATTTCTTATGAAACAATTGGTAGACCATAATCTACAGTACCAGTCAGATTTAGCTGTGTAGTGAATTTTAAACTGTTTACGATTGATACCATTTTTGAAGCATTCACAAGTGATATCTGTTCACTCTTCCACAAAATTGTTACGTTATTGTTAATATCCTGAAGCATCAGTACTGCTATAAGATCACTGTCCAGCACATCGTGTTTCCAAAGCACACTCACAACATTCAGACAGTGACAGAAATAGAGACGGCAGAGACTGGGTGTTTGTGAGGCACCCCACATTACAGACCCCAGCACTGCTATGTTTTCTTCAAGGTGAGAATTGTTTTTGTTCTCACAATTCACACAACAGCCTATCTTCTCGGGCTTTGAGGCCAAACATTAGTCGAGGTGTTCCTCACAGTGCAGAATGAGTGTGCGCAGATAGCTTTTGCACAGGGAGCTGCTCTCTAAGGCTGTAAAGGTGTTTAAAACCCCATCTGGATAACTGAGCAGACTAAACCCGAATTTACTCTGATGCATAACTTCTTACAGCTTCCTGCTATAGCCAAAAAACTCAGGAAGTTCACCGAGTATACACTCACAGTTCCCTCAGGAAAAATAATCAGACTCCATTTTCCTTGTTCATTTCTTACAGAACAGATGAATCCACCAGGCTGCACCTTGCACTGTGTGTACTTACACTACAACCTGCTGTGGTCAGCATGTGGATGCCTAAGCTGTACACAGGGAACTCTAAGCTCCTGCACTAAGGTTAACAGGCCAATAAACCAACCATAATTGTGTCTAATCAAGAAATCTACAGCGACGGTATTAGATTGATTCCTTAACTCACCTTAATTGCAGTTTGTCACATTATCTATACATTATTAGTATGTTTTTTAGTTTATCATCTACATTCAACATTTTTGTCAGCAGAACCATTTAAAGCTAAATTTTCTGCCCCTCCCAAAGGACTACTCCTTTTTGATGAAAGGGCGACCACATACATCTTTTAAATCTTATTTATGACATCATTTGCAATGCTACTCAGCAACTTTAAGCAATTTAAATACAACTTGCCGTACTTGCAAAGCTTTTTTTTTACTTGTCTGGGGCTTATATTGCCTGTTGTGTCCTGGATTGTCCTATTATGTGCTATTGGACAGGGCTCCAATCCATCTAAAAATTAATTATTTATTAATAGTATAATGAAATAATATTTTAAAACATTTAATACTTTATTATTACTAATATTATTTATCCATTTGGAAATGTACATGTACACCATCAATTATGATACTTTTACCATGAACATTACCATTAAAGCTATATAAAATGTTCTCAAATACAAGTACAAGAAATTCTAAAAATATCAAGAACAAAAAACAATATTAATATTTCATTTTCTTTAAGTGCTTTAAGTCTGGTATCTGATTCCACAAGGAAACACTGGATGCAGAGAATGGATACCCATGGGAGACCAGGTCAACAAATAATGGACAAATCTCTCTGTAAACAAACTTTAAATAGTTGAATAATAATAAGTAGCGGTTGTGTCCTGATCGGGGTTCCAGTTTGCCCAGAATCACTGAGCTCAATGCAGTAGCACCAGTCTACCAGACAGGAGATCAATCAATTGCAATGCCTCAGCCTCCACCCTAAGGACACAAACAACCTTGTCTATATGTACACATCAATAGCACAGCTGGGGGTTTCAGAACCCTGAATCTCAGCAATATCAAGCTAGCACAACTTATCATTGTGAACCAACCATGTAATAATATTAATAACATAATAATAATGTTTGGTCAGGTCAATATTTCTCAAGTGAATGTATTTTGGTGCTAAACAATTCATTATATAACCAACAGCCCTGAAAATAAATATACAGTCAGAACAAAGGGAGCAAAATCTTTCTTATATGCAACTGTGCTGTGCATATTATTCTCCAATGCCAGAATTTTGGCCGGGTGTTGAAGTGAAAGTGGTGGAGTTTAAAATCAAAGTCGACAGGCGCCGATAAATCAAGCTAAATCACAAATCAATAACAAATACTGGCTAAATTATGACTAATGGCATTGCAGTCATAAACTAACACCAGCACAACTCAGCAGGCCATTAATTTTGTCGCAATGAAAAATAAACAGACACGTTTCTTTCATGGCCCTAATAAATTTTCCTGAAAAATTCAAAGAACCGTCCATCTGCTTCCAATAATTTTTAATTTCCCTTTCTGTCCCATACCCATTAGGTATTCCACTGAGATATTTGTAAAATTCTTTCATTTACCTTGTCCCATCTGCATTCAATTACCATATACCCAAACAGGGTACAGATTTGTTTCCCCTGCTCTCTGTCAGAACCTCCCGCATTCCCCCACCTGTACCTTAAGCAAACTTTATGCATGTTTTATTATCTGTGAAAGGCCATGAGTCATTCCTGCTCAATTGCATGTTGGTGCTGGAGTTGGACAGAAATCTGGTTTTGATGTTTTTTGGCTTGGGCAGAAAACACCTGCACCTATTCTGTGAGCTGATCTAGGCTGGTAAATTGTGGAACAGATGTTCTCAGATCAGCAGGGACCCCAGGCTTTTCTTTATGACCGCTTCCCCTGCTAACCCACAGTCGGTGAACCCAGAACAGAGAACAATTATAGCCTTGCTAAATTTTGCCTGTAAATCATACTTTCATAAACAGAGTCTGAAGGGGGTAATCAATAACACACTTAAAAACCCAGAGATCACAGTTTACAAGCCAATGACTGAGGGGGGGGGTCTGTGTTTCCAAAGTGTCTTTTTTATTGTTAACTTTGCTATTCTTTTTAATGTTTTAATGTGTGCATTTGTGTAGGCTTAACCCCGTCAAACAAGTACAGCCTGACCACTTAAATGCTTCTAATAAGCCAGTTATTCTGCAAGATGTGTTGATGCATTTGTTTTGGCTTGTATTTCCCACCTCGATTCGTTTGAATGATTGGGCTACGGTATTTTGGCATGTACTTTTGAATATCCAGAGATTTAGTTTTGGAAGTGCTAATATATAAATGAAACCAGCTTTGTATGTGCAGGCAAAGGCTGCTACAGTTATACTTCATTAAAAGCAATATGATCAATGACGATTTATTTATTTATAGAAAATAATATAGAAAATAAATAAAAACTGACCTAAACCAATGAATGTACATTTGAGTGTGAAGGAGAAACAATAAACATTTGAAATGTTCTATGGTGAGTCAAATAAAAATAATTGTTAAGGTTGTCATTGTAGCCCAAGAAGCCCAGTTAAAGCTCCAATATTTTGACCATTTTTTAAAATATAAAAATCCTATAATGGAGTTCATGTCCTTCACACCTCTTTCAGTTCTCCACAAAGGCCCTCAGGTCATGCACCACCAAAAGGGCCTAATTAAACTTCCAAGACAAAATCATTTGCAGGCTTAGGAATGTGATCTGACACCTTGCACTACAGAGAAGCTACAAACACAAGGTCAAAATTACAGAAGACAGAAAACTTTTTTTTTCTTTACCACAGCACCGTTTAGATCATTCAGTTCTTTACATGATGGAGCTCTTCTCCAGTGACTTAAGTTCAATAAACAAGAGGGTAGAGTGTCATTTTAGGTGAGGGCTTGATAATTTACGCATGTTCCTACATCAACTATTAATAACTGACTGTTTAATTACACCACCAGCCAGTCACGCAGCTCTTAAAGACAGGCAGGACATGTTGTCACTGGTGTTTTCATAAATCTTGCCAAAAGGAATGCAGCACTAAACGGAGGGGGAAACAGAGCCCTGCAAGCTATCAATAGCAGCAGCATATGACTAGGAGGTCCACCATGTCCGATTGGTGATTTGGCCTTGAGAAACAGCACCCCTATTGGTTTACCTGTGATTTACCGCTCAAATCCAAAACCCATGCTGAAGTAACTAAACACTGAATTAAAGATTCTAAGATTTGCACTTATTTTAAATGTGGAAAATCAGCATTTGATGCAAATAATTCATGTAACTGGTGAACTAACCTAAATGTGCACTGATAAATTAGTTTAGTTAGAATTAGTTAGAATTTAAATTAGCCTCAAATTTGAACAAAATTATGTGTTCAATCCCAATTTTGCTAAGTATCATTTAAAAATGCATTAAAATTTTTTATTCTGTCAAAATGCTGGTTCAATTAATCCTGAAAGGAAGGAAGCACAACAAACATTTTAAAGTTTTTAAATAGGATTGTCATTGCTAAAATAATCAGCCATTCAAGCACTTCTGGTATAAGTAGAAGCCAGACCATTCCATTTCACTAAACCACTAAAATCCACATGCATGTTTTTGGACCATGGAAGTAAACCAGAGCAACTGGAGTAATCCCACACAGACATGGGAAGAATATTCAAACTCCACACAGCAAGGATCCAGACTGTCCCACCCAGGACCTTCTTGTTGTGAGGCAACCGTGCTACCCACTAAACCACCATGCTTCCCTTTTTGGTTTATTGCACATTATTCCCAAAACACACCCATTAATAATTAAAAGATTTAGAACATCCCCATTGTGTGTATGGCGTCACAGAAGGCACCCTTTTTCTGCCACCAAGACACACTGCTACACCCCAAAATCAAGCTGCACGGTGGATGGTTGACAGATGGTTGATTTTAAAGTACAGTAGGATTCAAACTCGGTACCTTAAGTACAGCGATTTAGGAGCATGCCCTGTGACCAAAGATATAATTTGCAAACAGGGCTAATAAGCACTGAATCTCATGTCATTCATATATCTATCCATCCGTTATGCCTGCCCTGTGTTTCCTCCAATAACTTGTTAAGTGTCATCTTAAAAAACACATCACAGACATCAGTGAGGCCCTAAAATTAAATGTCAAAGCCACATCAGATTTTTCAATTTGTCACTTTTGGTTTTCATAAGTAGATCCACTTATGAATTACTTAAGATGAAACGCATCAAGCTTGAGCAAGACGGCTGTCAAATAAAATGATGAATGTCAGGTAATAAAGACAGGCGTTGGTAAAAGCATTTGGAACAATTTATTTCACAGTTTACTATGAGCCAAGAGACTGAATATAGAATGGTTCTCAACTGTCGAGTCAACCTTTAAAATGTATCATTAATATTTCTTTATGTTTTAATTACTGGTGACACCTGTTTACAGCAGACACTGATATGTAAACATTCAGTAAAATATTAGTTAAAATCATGTTATCATTGCAAGTAGAATAACAATTCATTCTCTGCTATGTTAAGAATTACGTCTGTGTATAGGGTTTATAAAATTATTATGATTATTATTAGTTTTACATTACACCCCCGGGAATGCCTCTAAAAGGGTTTTCCACCACAGTACCTATGAGTTTCTCCTGGGTGTTTTGCTTTCTTTTTAGTGATAAGGTAAGTGGATGGGTGTGTTGGCCTTGCCTAGGGCATTCATGTTTTGCTTTGTTAGACAGGTAACACTAAAGTCACAGAGTATGATAAAGTAGTAGGAAGAAATTGAATTAAAGCCATTCCCAATGTGTGCATTTTAGCTAGTGTTGGCAAAGTATTATTGTTACACAAACACAGAATAATTGCTATCAGATCCGCAGGTAATGTTTATTATAGCTGGGGATTTTAATCAAGCCGATGTCTGCTCCTTAATTTGTCAAAATTATTTTTCTACCAAAAGAAACCTCCCTTCAAATTGAACAATCTGATCACAATTCTCTGTTCATGACACTGGCATACATTAAATAATTATTGACAGAACAAACTCAACTGTACAACCTGAGAAAATTTGGCCAGGAGGAGACATGGCCCAGCTTCAAGAATTTGTTTAAACTAGAAGCCACTCAGAGCAATATCACATAGACTTCATCTCCTATGGCTCCTCAGTTTAGCTTGCACCAAATTCTGCATGGACAGTGTTACCACTGTTAAGAGCATTTGCACATTCCCCAACTAGAAACCTTGGATGAACAGAGATCTTCAGCAACTTATAAAAGTATGGCATAATACTTGGTGTGCAGAGCCATAAAAAAGCCAGGTCTGATCTGAGGAGATGGTTCAGGATATCAAAGGTTATAACAAGACACAAAAAGAAAAGCACTTTTATAGTGTAGCAGGGCATCCAGTCCAGACTACAAGAGAAACAACAGCCACACATACTCCACGCTGAACACACATAGCTTTGATTGTCTGTACAACAAGGTCAACGATCAAGCTTGAATCTCTGTTAAGTGCATTGGGGTTAGATTACCATGAGGTGAAATGGGCCCTGTCATTTCAACCTTAACAAAGCCACAGATCTTGGAGTTCCAATGCATATCTGAAAGCACTGTGTGAGTCAGCTGAAATCTGTCTCTACCAGACTGTTCTGGATCAGGCCACCGTGCCAATGTGACCAGAATCAGCTACAATCATTCTTCTTTCAAAACAGACAGCAGTAAGTTCCCTAAATGACTATTACCTTGTGGCTTTGACCCCTGTTGTTAGTAAGTGCCTTGAGAGACTTGTCTTAGCACACATAAAGAGCACAATCAGCTCTTCTGTGGACCTATACCAGATTGCCTACAGGGCAAACAGATCGACTGTCTCATTGGCTCTTCACACCCTCCTGTCACACCAGGAACAACTGGATAGTTATTTCTGAATTATATTCATTGATTACAGCTCTTTGTCCTTCCCAACAAACTGGCCATTAAGCTAAACTGGATTCTGGAGTTTTACAGCAGGCCACAAAGCTTCAATAAGAGAAGACATTTTACCCGCTCTTAAACTGCAGCGCACTCTCTTGTACTCCTTCTAGACACACACTGCAAACCAATCCATGTCTCCAGCATCCAGAAGTTTGCAGATGGAACAACCATGACAGGCTTGACCGCAAACAAAATTGAGTCAGTCTACAGAGAAGAGAATATGACCTTAAAATTCTGAAGTCAAAACAACAATTTTAAACAACAAAAAATAAGACATTTTAAACTTTGGGAAAATTCAGACATAAACCCCTCAGCACCAATGGCATTGGGGTAGAGGCCGCTAGGAGCTTCAGATTCCTGGGGGTCCACAGCTAAAACCTGACATGGTCCATCAACACTGAAGCAATAGCCATGAGGGGTCTTCAGAGGCTTTACTTCCTGAAGAGGTGGAAGAAAGCTCAACAGCTGCTAGTCAACTTTTACAGGTCTGCCACAATGTCCATCATCACATACTGCATTACAACATGGCACAACAACTGTACCTCCAGCTCACAGCTTCCAGCACTTGTATGCTTGAATGACCAGACTGAAAAAACATCTTGTACTCCAGGGTTGTTTCACTGCTGAACACAAAGCATCCACTCACACTCATTACTTCATATAAGCAACACCAGTATAACTGCACATATCTCAGGTAGATGAGGTGTGTAAATGTGGTGTCACCACTATGTTTTTTATGTGCAATCCATTTTTACCACACTTGACTGCAATACCCCAGCACTGTGACTGTTCTATAACATAAACTACCTTCTTTAAACACAGTAATGGGAATGCAACTGTGAATGCAACATTGTTTGCTGGAGCTGTATTGGAGGGATATTGCACAGAACACTTACTGTGCTTGAAGGCTAGTTGAATAAATAAATATTGCAGTAGTATTGGTGGGAGGGTGAAAAAAAACCAGTGACAGACACTTAGTCATCGGATGGACGCTTTTTTCATAATGGTTAAGCTCTTGGAAAAGTAATTAAAGGATCACTGGTTCAAGCCCAACCATTGCCAGGTTTGTCACTGCTGGACCCTTGAACAAGGATTGGAAACCTAAATTGCATAAACAATATGCTCACTCATTACTGTAAGTCACTTTGGGTAAAAGTGTCTGCTAAATGCTGAAAAAGTAAAGCCATGTTTGTTATATACAAGACACCATATACTTCTACCAGAATGAGGTTAAGTGTACTGGTGAGTTGTACACATTTTTCTGAATGATTGCCAAATTGGTATTATAACATCCTAATATAAATGTGTGATGATTTATATTGATAAAAACCAGCTACATAACTGGAAAACTCAGTTTTATGTAAACCAAAAGGGCTCAGTGTAAAACCTTTAAAAAACAGCTAAAACATTTGTAGCATTTACAACATCATAAAAAGTACACACAATTTGCCAAACTAAATGAATACATAGTGTAAACTGTCACCATGAATTGCCCTGTGATTTACTTAGTGGTTAAATACCAGTCCATACGTGAGAAGAAAATCTAGGATTAGCTAAACCAATCTAATTTGGGTTTCTAGTATTACTGTTTGTAGTACTAGTCATGGCTTAACATGCCAGTTAACAAAAAAAGAAGCATTGTACTGCATGAATGAATGAGTCCTAAAATTGGTTTAAAACATTTAATTAAATCGATTCTTCTTTTATATTTATAGCAGTGTTTTCCACATTTACCATTAATAAAACAAGGATTACAACCTGTAAAACTACAGTAAGAGTATAAAAGCATTATTACTAAAGGGCTGTGTGTGAAAAGAAGTTTCAAAGTTTAGCACTTTTATGACACATTGTTTCCAACACTCCACTATTAACCTTCAGCAGTACATTTATCTCCAGCAGGAGCCCTAATCAAAAGTACTGGGATTTTTCCTGATTTATAAGACACTTAGCTTCAATAGGTGTGGAAGGTTGGCTGAAAGACTACTGTACAAATGTGTGGAAAGCTGAACCCTGAAGCTGAACATGTAGTGCAATGGAAAAACAAAATCATTTCCATGCTTTATGTTCCAGCTTGAGTGCACCGTATAGATCAGCACTTTACAACAGAGTGTAAACAAAGTATGTGTAGTGGATAGATAAGAGTATATATGTTAACAAGCTTGTCTCTGGGGTGACAGTGCTCTCCTTTTTAAATGAAAAGAACTTCTCTTAAGGTCAATCCAATATTAGGAGCCTTTTAAGCCAGGAAACCTTTCCTTTTCCCATTGAGCATAATGGAGTTAAGTAAGGGACATAAGTGTATGGCATATAACACAAAGAGTGTACAGATGTCACCAAAACCACACTGCATAAATGTAATTTATATAAATCTAGTGCTGTTAGTGCAGTTCCATTTTGTTATTAATACTTAACAATAGGTAAGACATTATTGGAACAGAAACACAGTTAAATTAAACTGAACCCTAAATCGAGCTGCATTTTGATGGACGGGTCTTTCATTTAAATGTTAACATCAAATATCAGAATTTAAAAGAAATACGGAAAATCTTCAACAAATCATCTTCGATCATATAACACGTTGATGTGGTAACCACCAAGTCACAAACCAGTTACCAGGTCCCACAAAAAATAACCATAGAATGCTACAAGAGCAATTAAGTTTTCAATGATTTTGTGTGTTATTTCCCCCAATCACCACTAGGTTTGGAACCAGTACATCGTTGTGGTGAAAAGGGAAAAAAAATCAGGGATTACTGATATTCTTAGAGGTTCAACACTGTTCACTGACAAATACACTAAAAGGAAGGGGTGACTTTTTTATTAACACACCTAGGCATAAACATGAGGAGATATTTTTGCTAAAAAAATTAAAAGTATATTGTCAAAAGACATTGCTAACCAATATTCACAATTCCTTTTTTTAGTTAGCCTGTTTGTAAATTGCTGATGCCACATAGCTTTTTACTATTTATTACTTCTACTTGGAAAAAAAACAGCAGCAGCTGAACGTTAATGCACTCCAAAACCGATGAAGATATACGAGCTCTCAGATTTGTTTTTCCTTTTGCCCAAGCATCTGGAAGGAATGGATAGCCCAAAGTTCTTTGACTGAAACATAACCTCTTCATCACAGGTGAATTAAGTCAGAATATAGGAAGCATCTGGACATTAACAGAACTACTAAACTAACACCTCCTTTGATATTTTATACCAAAGTTTACTGGGGTTTATTTACCACACTTCCAAAGGTTAAATACACTTCTCTCTTATCCTAAGTATCAGTCAAAATAGGACTTGGTAAAGACCAGTTGACGTGAGACTAGAAAGACACCAGTGCATGCCTCTCACAAGATCTGGTTGCTCCTCTGCATGACTCAAGCTGCCAACATGACAGCTCCACCTGGTCTGAGCAGACAGCCAGCTGGCTGGACCCGTGATTTACGGTCTGCGTAAACTTACTCAGCGGGACCTTCGACACATTTGTGCATTCACTCACACATAGAAGTGTTATATGATGCTTAGAAGCATTAATACCAAGGGTCCACTGAGACTGAGTGACAGCAGTAAATGTTAAGAGCCGTACTTATCGCTTTTCAGAAGAGGACTTCTTGTCCATGTGGATGAATCTGGAAATCACTAAAGCAGATTTATGAAGTATGCAGAGGATCACAAGAATCTAAGTCTTATTTCTGCATTGCATTCTTAATCAGCCCATAAAATTGTACTAAATAGTACTACATAGTATTGAATGTAGTGTCAACCAGAGACTCCACTGTTAATCATGAGATATGTCAAGGTTCTTGTTTGATTTTCAATCTTTTTCTCCCACTCACAGGGAGAACCAAATGTTTGATGACCATTTGCTTGTCGATATTAGCCAAGGGTGCTCAAACAAACTTAAAATCTCATTTTAATCTAGTAAATTTCCATCTTCTGACAAGAGTAAAAGCATCTTGATTGAATGAGACAGGCCAAAAAAAGGGCCCCAAATTGGGCTGACCTGATACAAGCGTTAGAGGCTCTTTCTGTGGACATTGGTGATGTGGGCAATGTGGTAAATGTGTACATTGAAAAATATTTTCCTACTCAACAGACTTGAGTGCCAATTTTGTCTGCTGCAATAGTGCACACTAGAAATGAGATTCAAACTGGGAAGCTTACAATCTTGGCCCTGTTGTGCTAGTGGAATACTCTGGTGTGCCCGCTGGATGCATTCGTAACTTCAATGCCCTGCTGGAATTCTAAGCATTAGTAATTAAAACGAATAAAATTGAGGTCAGGTCTAATTGAGGCACATATGTATGAT
>JAYDZF010000034.1:20058668-20071368 GCA_034509105.1 Microcambeva barbata | reverse complement strand
GGCTTTCACTGTGATGGGTGGTACGTGTAGACTTGTGCTTACACTGCAGAAAAACTGTCCGATGATGAGGGACAGTGAGCCACGGTCATTGGATAATAAATAAATTTACCTAGATAGATTTTTCTCTGGGGTACATACATTAAAACACTCCCAAATTCTACCGAAAATATCAACATCTTGGAGGATAAGTGTGAACCGAAAAGTCATTGTGCCAAACAAGTCTTATTGTTGCCTTCCAATCTGTGATATTACACAGATTAGACACAAAACTAATTTTATACTGAACATTTCATAACGAACCACTTCATTTTGATTATGGTGGTCAAAAGTGACAGTACAGTGATACAAACAAGCAACTGAGGGTTAGAGGCCTTGCTCAAGGGCAAGGCAGCAACCTGGCAGTGGTGGAGCTAAAACCAGAGACCTTTAGCTTACCAGTCCAGTACCTTAACCATTACAGATTGCCCTTTAAACAGGTGTCCAGGTAGATGAATAAAGAAAGTGAGCTAGAGACAGACAGACAGACAAATGTTTCTGGCTTTCCCCTCGTCTACCACAATAACTTGTGTGTTTAGGGCAAGTAAGGTCAATGACCAGCAAGACCACAGTTGCAGGCTAGCACATTATATTGCTACACTGCCCACAGGCCAAGTAAAACCAAAGATTATTAACAAATCAATAAACAATGCAGAAATAAAACCTCACTTTGATGGGGAGGACTAAAGGAAGATGCTGTATAAAAATTGTGTGTAGGAGGCAAGTATGCATGTTGATATTGTCATGAGGCCTGATTTTAGGATAAATAGCAAAATGCTGTGCAGCTTTATAGCCGTGCAGTAAAAGACAAGAAAATGAAAAGTGATCCGGTTTACAAAATCAGTGATAGCTGATCAATGTTAACCACAGTAGTAAAACATCCACAGCAGTCCATAAGTATTGGCAAAGTAATGAAGTTTCTTCCATGTCTCAAAACCAGAGAATAACATGTCCTCACTTTCTTTCAGTAAAGAGGATGCATAACAATTGGGTTCAAATTGGACATGCTAAAACATTTTAGCGAGGAAAAATAAAAATTAAAGACAAATTATCTAGTACACCTACCAAAGAAATAGAAAAACTAATGATTTTGATATGAGGTACATGAAAGTGACCGTTTATGTGAAAAGACTATAAAGACAAATAGGTCCCCATCACATTCTCAGCAATGCAATGACACAGACGAGAAAATACATGTAATAATTATTCGATAATAAGTACTGAAATCGTATTGGAACACTTATGCACTATGAATCATTATGTGCCATAGCAGCCTGTAATGCATATATGCTGTGGGGAACAAGCGTGGCTAATTGCATCTAATGATTTTCCAAACAATATGAGGCCTGAGGCCATCAATAGGAATCCAATAGAGTAAGTGTCGTTAATGTAAAAGAAGATGCAGTGTTATGTGGCTTTTATTGACTTCTACATTAGTTGGTGTGGACAGAACTCTACTTGCTATGTACAGTATCTGTCACTGCAGTGGTTATAAGAGTGAAAATCCTTCAGCCCGATATCGAATTGAGAGAGTGTAATCGATTCAGACAGATTTCTTACCAGTGGAGAGAATTTAACAAGCAGGGTGGCATCAGGCTCCCTTACCTTCTAAACCGCTTATCCAATCAAGGCATTGTGTGTGTCAGCCTATTCAAGCTTTTCAATGGATTCAAGGCCCACAGAAACACCCACTGATGGGACGTCCATTGCAGAGCAGACACACAAACACACTCACCAATAGGGCAATTTAGTGTCTTCAACTGACCTGACAAGTTTTTAGACAATGAGAGGAAACCCACATGAACACGATGAGCACATGCAAAAACAAAACATATAGCAAGAGTTATCTGCATGTCTGATTTAATAATAGGACAGTCTTGATGAGTAAATAACTTCAAACTTTTATTCACTCAGAAATAACCAAATCTCCCAGAGTAAACCCACACAAGACACAGGCAGCACTAAGACAAAGCTGAACCATTGGTACACCTGTCTACCTCAAACCTGAAGAGTATGAGAATATACAAGTATGTAGTAGTATGTGATGGAATCTGTCTTTTTGCTATATACTGTGTCATGTTCACTCTGTAGGGAACTGAAAGAACTGTCCAGTGGTTAGCTCAAGCTTTTCAGAGTCTGATCTTATCTGACCTGACAGTGGTAAAGCAGATCGGGGACATTCTCTTGAACTCTCTTAAAACACTGCACATAGACCAGGAGATTCGATTCAACACACTGCAGTGTAAGGCATTCCTCATACCCTCACCGTAAATATCACACATGTAATAGATCAAAAGCCCCTTTGGTGTCAAGTGTGTGTGCTCGAAGGGGAAAGGGGGGGTAAAAAATGGGTTTTGGCATCAAGAAGAGTGGCTGCAGTATGAATTATATACTGTAATATGCACAAATTATTACTGGCTAACTGCCCCTAATGAATCTAGCCAGATCAAAATGGATTATGCTTCTAATAAGAGCATCCATTTTAGCATGGTGCAGCCTCCAGGGCATTACAGGGAGAAAGGAAACCTAGAATGAATGTTTCGTGAGCTTGTTGAACAGTGTTTTCCTTCACAAACATCCCTTTAAAGTACAGCTCTTTTAATCAGTTTCCTATTTTTAATTATATCCATGTCTGGGGGGCATGGGTGGGTTGGGCCGACCTATTCAATGTAACATATCTCAAAAATAAATGATATTACTTGTATGATAGCAAATGTATGAAGCCACTTCAGTTACTCTACAATTGTATATTAACTGTTAAGAACAAAAATCTTCAGATTCAAATCTGAGTAGTGCTATTGGCTGACTGGACTTCGATACAGACACACAATGCCCCAAAGTGTATTGGTGCTCTGACTAGGGTATTGTAGCTTTGTGCTTCAGGTTTCCTGGTCAAACCAGTACACCACAACACTGATCAGGATAAAGTACTTCAAATGAAATGGAAAAAATAAACAACGACAATAACAACAATAAGTGCAGCATGGTGGCCAGCACTGTCACCCTAATACAGTAAGGCTCTGGGGTTGATTCCTCTCATGGTCCAAGACAGTTAGGTTAAATCGAGAAATTCAAGTACCCCTGATATGTATGTAGGTACATGCGAGTGTGTGCTTGCACCTCAATGGACTGACGACCTGGTCTTGGGTGTTTCTTGACATTCCCCCAGGGAATTGCACAGAAGGTGATCCTGAATAGGCTGTTAGTACAGGTTAGTATTGATCTGGTGCTGGTATAACAGATCAAATGACAAACTGTTACTTAATTCTGGCTCAGTGCTAATGTATGTTGGTTTAACACATTTGTGGTCGAGACTGATGGTTATTTAATGCATCAAATTTACAAAATGTATACACATAGCACGGTTTACCTGCAAAACCGCCTCAACTTAAGCAGTAAACTAGACCTACACATACGATGGAAAAGCTAACCTGGAAATGCATCAATATTGCTTTTAATTTAGTAAGTACAGGAGGTACCACCTCTAGTTTCTGTTTAGTTTAAAAAATGAATCTAATAAATGAGCTTCAATTCCATTTTCTGTTCTGTGGTTTACATAATAACCCTGGTGGCTGAAAATGAGAACCAGCTGCACCTTGGCAATTGCTGTTCAATATTTTTGATAATAGTATTCTGAATAATGCAATGATTTTTCAATTAGCCACCAAATGAGATCTACTCTGATTTTCCATCCTCTCTAATTAGCAAGCGAAGCATTTGATCCTTCTGCTCTTGTCATTTCCGACTACACTGACATGAAGAAGCAGAGCCAGACGGCTCTTTCCCTGTTTGTTACCGTTTACAATGCGAGAGGGTGATTTGCCTTTTAATTATTGAGTACAGCCTGACACACTAATAACTAGAGACTATTTCTCTCGAACTATCAGACGAGAGTCACACATGAGCTGCTGAATTTATTCCTTTGTATTTCTTCTTTAAGTGCAGTCATAGTTAAATCCAATTTAATATTTCATTTTGCTTATTGCCCAAGAGCAGCTAAATGAGATATTGGGATTTCACTATTGATTTTTGGTACTATTCAAGAGAAACATCAGTTTTGCAGCATAATTCTGGATCTTATTAAAGAAACCATACAAAATGGTGCTGCATTTGTATTAGCATTTTAAAATATTGTGCCCTCAAATGAGCTACATGCCATATTTTTAGTTTCAAGGTTCAAGGTCTCTACGCTTGCTGTATTTGTAGTGTAGATCATGTCTGTGTATGACTGAGAAGAATTAATTTAGGGGACGCTGCAGAGCTGTATTTTTCACCCCGTCCGGTTGTCATGCATTACCTTGGTAAACATCCCAGGTACTAATTTAATATATTGTGAAGCAGGCGGTTCCTCATCTAACTCTCAGCGTGATTGATGAATGACTGGAAGATAAGGCAGGGACTGAGATTTATGGCCTGCTTGCATGTGGAGTATGTATGATTATCTGGAGCTTGCTGAAAACTACTTCTTTTGAGTGATAGGCAAATGCAGAGTGATCAAGCAAATGAGTGCATGTGTATTGGGGAGGATCGAGGGAGGGGGTGGTAAAGCGGGCTCATTTGTTTCTCAGCTTTGGCTCTGAACACTTCATGACAAGTGTCTTTGTTTGTAGTGTGTAGACTTATAGGGTCTGTCAGAAAACCTAGAGCTTCCTTGCTAACTTCTGCCTGCCGTGAGAGGATTCTGATTAGACACATTACTTAACAGCCATAGCCTAGTGGTCAAGGTACAGGACCAGTAATCCAAAGGATGCCAGTTCAAATCTCACCACTGCAGAGGTGCTGTTGGACCTTTGACCAAGGTCCTTAACTCTCAATTGCTCAGACTGTATGATGTAACTAATACAAGTTGCTTTGGATAAAAGCATCTGCTAAATACTGAAATGCACAGTACACATAATTTATTCGCAGTGGATTTTTCTTATTTTTATGCCATTAAAACCAATGGACAAGTCACCACATCCTACCAGAATGTCCGCTAATAAGACAAAACACCAGTCCATCACAGGGCAAACACACATTCACTTCCACACACTTCTACCTAGGGTGGGTTTTAGTATAGTCAATTGACAATACTAAACAGCTGTCTTTGAGTTGGAGTCTGGTATGCTCCTACAGTCCACACATGGTGAGAAAATGCAAACTACATAAAGTCCTCAAAGCTCTCCACCAGGACCTTTTTACTGGGATGTGACTATGAACATCTTTATGAAGTTGAATGTCGAAGTTGAACTTTTCACACCTACTTATTTCTGAAACTGTTTGTCCAGAACTGGTTAAAAATGTAGAATGTATTGGTCAAGATCCTTAACATGGAGTTGCCTCCCCTGTATTTGTGAATCAGCCACTGTTGTTAAACAGGAAGACCTGGTTCAAAATCAGTCACTTCATTTAAAAATGTTTTCCTTAACACCAAACTTGTCATACTACCTTGATTAACCTCACCCGGTGCTGAAAGACTAGTAAGTCCTGCCGAAATAGCTGAGCAATACTTGTCAGAGTTAGATATAATGCCCATTGGCATTTCTGAGCACTTTAAATGAGAGCGTTCCTAATTGACTGATAGCACGTCATCATAAATCCCACAACCTGGTGCAGTTTATTGATCCAGCAGGAATGCTTGTTCTTCACAGCATATGTCACTGCACTTGCTCAAAGGCAGCTAAGTAGGCTGGATATTTTAGTCAGGGCATCATCATATGCACACTATGCCAATTGTTATTTGCATCAGTGATTTAATGTGAGGCAGCATGACTTGCACAGCACCCTGGAGAGAACTTGATTTGGTATGTGGCCCAATTTATATATTTACATGTCGCAATAAATAACATTAATGCACCTTGGAGGATTGCTGAAAGTAATTGTTTATCCACGTCCTAGCAAATGTGCATGACGATATTGTTGATGAACAGCCCCGAGCTGTCTTTTAAAGTGCTGCACATTGAATGTGGCTTCAGAACATACAGTTTGGGGTGGTCTGAGCTTTGGCTGATTAGCCTTCCCTGTGTTATCAAATCTCTCATGGTTAAAAATGTAATGTTATCACATGCAGTCATTTAATTTATTTATTTCCCCCTTTCAGAAGTTAGCTATTTTAGACCTCCAAGACCATCACCTACAAATACAGTACTATGGGGGAAAAGAGACTTCAAAATTATCAGTTTACGTTAGCTTCATGAGTATGTGTTCGACCAAAATTAATATTGTTATTTTATTCTATTGTATTGTGGACAAGCACCTGGCCATAAATTTATAATTCATGGCCAGGTGCAGAAATTATAAATAATAATGTGAAGTTGTCTTTGTTCTTTTTTCCATGGCTGAATATACGTTCATTATCTATGTAGTATTCCCTTAAACAAGATGTCCCATTATCAAAAGGTTTGCTCTGTGTTGAAGAATATAACCAATAAAACGAAACAGAAAATAGATTATCACAATTCTGTTTGGCACTCTTGGTACTTAAACAAAGGGGTCCAGAAATTCTGAAATGAAAGCTGCAGGTAGAAGAGCTCACCAAGGGATCGGATGAGCAAGCTACATGGAATTGCTTCTGCTTTTTAAAAAGGAGATAGTTAAAGGCACTGCAGTACAGAGGAAAACAGGAAAAACAGGCCCCATTAACCCCCAGAGGCAGAGACCTGTTAGGGGTCATAAATCCTCCGTACAGCAGTGGTTTGCTTTTATGTGAGTATACAAGTACGATAACCTCCAGTTTTCCCAGCCGTGATGCATAACTTCACCAGGGCAGTCACTCGAAGCACGTGACTGTGCACTTCAAGTGTACACGTCCATGAATAACTGCAGGATTAAAAGGCATAGATGTGCTAACAGTAAAGGTTTAACTAGACCTGCTGTAGCAGAGGTTTACATTTTGGAAGCTGTGGTATACAGGCCCATGAGGCACAAACATTGAAAGGGGGTTTAAACATAGCAGTGGGTAGAACTTTTACTGTGCCCCTCTCTCCCTCCTCTCTGGTAGTTGATGTATTGCAGTGGCCTGGCAGGAGAATCTCCACTAAAACCTCTGTACACGCCAAAATACGTTTTACAAGCTGCGGCCTAATCAGCTAGCAGCCAGTGGTCCATAAATCCAGGCATGTCCATGGAGTGCGGTCACGGCCAAGAGAGGAGGCACAGGATATACAGCAGGGCCTGCAACCAAAACAGCCTAGAGACTAGCAACCCTGGGCTATTTGTGAGGTAAAGGGAGGGACAGAGTGTCTGAAACCTGCAGTCAATATTGCAGCACTATAATTTATGCCTGTGTTTAATCCGGCAAAGTGGATGCACAAGTATGTTTGCATATAAAGTAGTGTGTGTTTTATTAAATGCACATACCCCATGAATGGTCATCCTGTTATTGCAGATGGTGTCATGTCCTCTGGAACTGCTATTGAACACAATTAGCTATTACTTTTTTTTAAAATATGCTATTTGAAATTTTCATTAAGGGTCACCACAGCAGATCGCAATTTGCATTGTTGATTTGACACTTGCCAGATGCCTTTCCTGATACAACCCTTCATATTTCTCTGGACTTGAGACACTAGAATAAACTGGTTTATGCATGTTAGTGCCTAGATACAAATAGGACAAGTGTCTCCAGTTAACCTGGTTGCATGGGTTTCCTCCCACAGTCCGGACACTGGGAGAACATTCAAACTCCAGAAGGAAAGAACAAGCCAACACCACCCTGTCAGTGGATCAAACCTAAGACCTTTAATCTCTATACCACAAATAATATGTAAGAAGGGTGTACCTGTATGCAAAGTATCACATTAACATGTCTATGTGTATTGTGATGCCTAGATGACTTGGTAAGAGTATCTACAAAACTTTGGCTCTGGTGGGGTGTTCTTAATTGGCTTTCAGACAACACTTCTTCGGTATGTGCTGTATAAAAGGTGGCAGCACTGAGTTCTGTACGTTTTTCACTTTACTTTAAAGTGCATTCATGTGAAGTGATAGTGATCATAAAACCTGTATTCAGCACAAATTTTTAATTATCATCATCATGTACATGTGTGAGGAATAATAAGTTTGAGCTTGGAAATGCCCCTACCCTAGTGTCAAACAAAAAAGGTTAAACACAGCTTAGGTTTATTTATATTCTGCTTTTTTTTACTTTTTGGGAGGTCTTGCATTTCATACAAAACCGGTCAAAATGAATCCACAATGATGAGTCATGGCAAGTCATCACAAACATTTGACTGCAGTTGTTACTGCCAAAAGTGACACAACCAGTTAATAGGCTTTGCTTCTGGCACATAGCTTCACTGGGCATATTTCTTTTGCCGTCAGTATCCAATTATAAATCAACTGTCTCTCAATTCTGTAAGTGAGTCATTATTATTTGTTCACGATAATTTACAGAAGTGCTTTCTGGTGCTTTTTATTTTATGGCAGTAATTAATGAGGGAGAAAACAATATAACTATTTTTTTTCTCTCAGTGGCAAAGCACTCCACAAACTAAAGAATAAATTGAATAGGCAGTGAAGCGTCATTGATTATAATGCTTGATGCTTTTAAGAGAGGACACACAATGCCATTACTACAGGCTTTCTAATTTACCCAAGTAAATTCCCATCTAGTCAAAACAACTGATTGCTTAATAATTCTATCTTCAGATGAGGGGAAAACCAAATGCTTTGGAGAAAGTATTATATAAAGCAGTTTGTGAAGGAGTTTGTCACAACATTCACCATTTCCATTGCTTGGTATTCCACAGTACAATATGGTAGACATGTAAAACCTGAATTGTCCATTAAGTATGTATTTTTATTTCAAAAGGGCACTTGGAAATTAGGAGTTCCCACATTAGGAGCATTAAAAAAAAAATTGAAAATACACTAAGCTGTGTCGATTATAAACAATAGCAGTAACACCACCTGGAATCACCTGGTTCTGATGGTTGTGGTGTTCAAATGATCCAACACTTTGTTAAGGTGGCATAACTCTTAGTCTAGTATTTTATGCTAGTCCAATACTGCTTAGGTCATGGATTGAATATCACTCTGTTAGTATTGGCTGACTGGGTGTGTACAGACATGATGGCTGAAGCCCTGCCATGGATTTGTATACAGACATGATGGCTGAAGCCCTGCCATGGATTTGTATACAGACATGATGGCTGAAGCCTGCCATGGATTGACACCCTGATCTGGAATTCCTGCCATGTGTTCAGCATTTTTCTGGTGAATTTGTGAATCTAAAAGAACATTTACAGTAATGTTTGTCCAGGTGGTTCAGGTCCTGTCTGTGTGAGGTTTGCATATTCTCCCTTAACTGATTATTTGGACACACTAAATTACCATATACGTGAGTGTGTGTGTGTCCATCTGCCCTGTGGTTGACTGGCACCTAGTCCAGGGTCAGGGTCTTTTGGGGTGTATGCCTGTGCCCATTGACAAGCTGGGATAGGCTCCAGTATGGAGTCCTCCCATGGGATCCTGATTGGATAAGCAGATGAGAAAGTGAGTTAGTACATGAACATGACAAATGTGTTTGTCCTAAATATTCTAAATGCCACCACTGTTCAGTCTGGCAGCTCGAAAAGATCACCACTAACTTACCCAACTATTGTCTTTAAAATGTGTGACCTGTTCTTATAGTTGTTTCATTATTACTATAAGTCACATGTGCCCAGATTTGTTTATTTAATAACAAGGCTGGCTGAGCAAATTTGATTTAATTACATTCCCAGCATCTTTGTTAAAAGCCAATTGTCATCAGTGCATTAGGGCTAGATGCAGTGGGCACAAAGCTATTGGCTCACTAAAGGAACAGCGACAGGAATTAGCAGGTACATGGAGACCTTTCAATTGTGAGCTAAACACAGCAGTTTGAGTGGCAAGTTGCTGACCACGTCAAATACAGCATGACAAGGCCTTTCCTTTTTACTTGTTGGTTACTAGCCATGGAAGCACAGACACTATAGCCAGAGGAAAACAAGCAAGGCAAATAGGACAAATAAGTAACCAGACAGCCCTAATATTGGACTGATCCATGCTTTATGGGCACAGGAGTTTATGACCGTTCATGAATACAATCCATGTGTCACTGCTGTAATTTAGACTCGGGTAGGTACCGTGACTGCCACACTTAGCTCCAAACACGTGTCTAGGCTCCATTAATGGCATTACTTCTGAGCACCTATTTCCTCTATGTGACATATTGATGACATCACGTATAATAGCCTTGTTTATGGAGATCAAAGACATGTCTTTGGTGAAGTCTTGTTATACTAATTCACTTCAGCACACTCAGTCTGACACCTCTGCTATATCGTAGCTCTTAGAGCCTTGCCAGAATGTCAGCAAGTTAAACAGGTTTAAACCTGAAACACATTTCCTGTATTTATCCCAATCAACTCATATAAAGTGAAAACATTGAATACACATGAAAAGAATGTTGATTTAAATTCAAGGCTTACAAAAGTCTCATCAGGATCAATGCATTGGAATTTTATGCGCATGGTTGTCATGTTAACCATACTATAGTGAAACCATCAGGTAACTATAAAATCCTTTCAAACAAAAAATACAGTTAATCTTCATGCTAAATGTCATTTATTTGTTTATTTCAGTGTATATTGGGGATGAAAAAAATTAAATAACGGTTTATATGGAATTTGGAATGTGTTTATATTTACCAAAATACAGTAACAGTGATCAGCAGAAACAGAATTCATTTGTATTTATGTCAGAACAGAATTTTTACCCATATGTTCCCTCACTGGTCATGTTAATGAACTATCAGGACCTGATCTGTGCAGCATCCTATTTAACCAGCTGCACTGCCTTGTCACCAGAACAGTTTATTCATTCACTAATGTTTAATCCATTTTGGTTACATTCATAAGTTTTATCAGCTCACCAGTCTAATGTCATACACTCCCAAAACAAGTAACTGGAAAAACAAAATTGACCATGACCATGTAAGAGGAAATCAGAGCTCCCAAAGAAAACCTGTACCCAGCAAGTTTGGAAGTAGACAGAAGCCCAATGTCTAGTAATGCAATTCACTGTGTCTACATAAGGGAGAGTGAGATCACAAATCCCTTCATTCTGCAGAAATAGCCACACATGCTGATTTGTACAAGTTCACAAAACATTATGAGAAAACATTTAATAATTGCACATACACACAATCAGTCTGGTACCCAACACTACGGTCAATGTGAGTGCAATTGAAGGATGGTGGTTCACAAAAGCAAACCAATTAGAAATTATTATAAAATGATGACCGTCCCTGTTTATGAAAATGGATTTACTGACATTTAAAGGCAAAGCATTTTCAAGTAAGTTTCTTAAGTCTTTAAAAAAAACCTTATGGGGAAAACAAACTTGATTAAAAATGATATTAAAGGTGCATTTACAATAAGAACTGTATGGTCTGTGTATTTTATCCATGTTTAAATGAGAGAAGCAGTGACTTTTTCCCCCCGAATTCTAAACCTGAATCAAATCCAGACTTCAATAATTATAACATAGCAGATCCGTCTTGGGGCAAAAAAAAATCAATATCGTAAGGACAAAGAACCTATAGCCATCACTTAATTCTCTTATCACACTGATTTAGTGCAGGGGGAAGATGTTAAATAACTGTAAATCTTTATCTATGACTTTGAGGGTGCTTTATGGCAGTTCTAACAGCAGTTCTGAGACAGAATGTCTATACGTTCTGCAAGACACACAATTTATAGCTTTATTACCCTTTGTCTTAAAGAGCAAAGAGACAAAGCAGGAGGAAAGAGATAGTGGCCACTGCAGATGGAAGGAGAAAGAATCGGATGCCATCATGGCAAGAGACATATCTCTGTGACAGGTTTATAGGCAAAAAGCCACCTTCTACCCTCCCCCATCCTCTCGACCCTACCCACTTTCCTTCATCACATGAAATGCAGGAGATTTTGTGATTTATTCACAGAGTGATCAAATTTACTTTAGCACCGACACACCCACTTTTCTCCCCCATGTGGAGTCAGAGGTCACAAAGAGGACTGGGGCATACTGGAGAGTCATGGGTTCCTGTGACTGGAAGATGCTTATTCATATTTTCTAGCCCCCCTGACAACTGGCTTATTGTTTAGCTTGATAATGCTACAGTGTTGCCAGTAATAGAAATTAGAAAGAGGCATAAGTCAGATAGACATGGAGAGACTCAATCAATAGATAATAGAAGATTCTAATGAATGTTAAAGGAACCATAGCGGTGGCCTCTAGTGAAATATAGTGCACAGTGTTTGTTGTTCTATTTGGCAAAGACAAAGACTTCATAACATACACTATTTTTGAGCAATAGAATTTCTTTTGCGTTTTAGCCTAATTTTACCACCACTACATAAAAAAATTAAATGATCTAGTCTCAGATCCCTTTTCAACATTAAAGATGTTTAAAAATGAAAATAATTACATTTATTTTTTTCAATATCCAAAAGGTTTGAAATACAATATTTTTTCAGCAATAAATGATTGGATTTAGAAAAACTAATTCAACATTCCATTTCAAATGATCAATTTTACTTTTTTGGATGAAGGCATGTTTACTACCAACCCATGGTTTCTATAATTCACAACACATTACCATGGTACTTTGGCAAATGTTGAGGATTGTATAGTTTGCTGATGGATAGTACAGGATGGTCCATCTTGTATTTGGCAA
>JAYDZF010000034.1:20002604-20013024 GCA_034509105.1 Microcambeva barbata | reverse complement strand
GTTACTACAGTCAGAGAGATTTAACTTCACTCACCACTCCACTTGCTGATTTAGTCTTGACATCCAGCTTGACCATCCCAAAGCCTGTTTAAAAACACAGCAAACAATGTACAAATAACAAAGAATCCATTTCAAATATCGAAGCAGATGTCAATCTTTATGCCGACATTACCATATCCCTTGTTGAAGATGTCCTTGGCGGACTTTCCAAGATCAGCGTATGCTGGGGGTACTGCCATTCTGTCTGAAAAAGAAATTACAAACCAGTAAACATTAGCCTTTGAGTTATACACAATCATAAACCAGAAACAATTGAAACATTTAAACTACTGGCACAAATTCAAACAAAATGGGTGTGGCTGAATGTGTGTGCTGATCTAACTGAAGTTTGGCTCCTAGCAGCCTCACGGCCTCTCTAGGTTTCATTTAGCAGAATGAGCTAATCTGACATGACAGATGACCACACCTTTCTAACTCACTGTATGTAGAAAGTATTTACACAAACTACCAGCACTCCTTGATGGATAAGGCATGTATTACAACAGCCACGCTGCACATGTGGAAAAAAGTCAAGCTTAGTATAAAAAGATTAAACCAGCCAAGTTAGAGTTGTAGTGCATATCAAATTAAATTAAGTGTTCTACTCATACGATGGTCTAATGAGTGAGCTTAGGTGAGGTCACAAAGCTGATTCAAGTGTCATTACTTTGATTACAATTTCGTTACAGATTAGTGCCAAAATTACTTTCCCCCCAATAAGGCTGCCGTTCACCAGAGGAATTAACGTTTTGCACAATTTTAGTTCAATGCAAATTGTATTATACATTACAACAGCAGAAGGAAAAACTATCTGCCGTAACAATTGTCTAAAGGCAATTCAAATAAACATAGACTATACATTTTTTATGTTACTTATGAGTACCCCACCCCAATTTCACTCAGTTATTTTATACAACAGTGCAATTTTAATACACTAACATCTGAGGTGTGATTAATTACCTAAGATGCAAAACATGAGGTAGAAAAAAACACTCAAAAGTAAGCCAACAACTTTGCTTACAAGCTGCAACTAAAAAAAGATTCCACCAGACTATTGTGGGCATAGAGTCAACGTGATCCATTCTGTCCTTGTCCATCATACTCGCAGGAACAATTTGACTTTAAACACCTATCCAGTATTGTATAAAGTACCCAGTTCAAGCTGATTCATTCTAGTTTTATGCTTGAGTTTAAAATCGTATCAATACATTGGAGCCAGTTATATAACATTTTAGAACAAATGATAACTGACTGCATATGAGCTTAAACACAAATTACAATGCAAAACTCCAAAAACTAAGATAAAGAGAAATCGGGCAATAAGTAATTATGTTAATTTGAGAAATTCTGAATTTCAAAGCAGGTCTAATTGGAGTAAAAGGTTTTGTCTGTTGAATACAATCTGGACATAAATATATTTAAATATGCAGTAGGATGAAAGGTCTCAACAAGCAGCTTACTAGGTCACATTCAAAAGAAAGACTCATGGGTTTTCTATGTGGCACTATGAATAACAAACCACTAACCAAAGGATCACAGCTCATATTGTCTGAACTGATTGGTCGAAAGTGAGACCTCTTAAAAGCAGTAGATCACATTTCTGCAATACAGTAGACATATTGCTAGATAATATGGATATCCCTAACAGCATGGTCAGTTTCAAGGCCAACCTGTATTCAGAAAGAATGCGGCGTTCGAGGTCGTAATATTTTAAATACCCGGTTTTTAGTGCAAACATCGGATCAAAGAAGTTAGAAAACAAAAGTAAAGAAACAAAACATAAATAGGCTAGTGACAAGGTTAAACCTGGAAGCCATCTTGGTCAGCCGGCAGAGGACTGCTCACGATGGCATGATGCAACTGTCCCTGATCATGCGATTTCTTACCGATTGCTAGTGCAACACAAGGGCGCCCTTTAACTGGCTTGATTTGCAATTATGAGTTAAACGTTTACAACCTTTAATGCAAATCAAAATGCATATTTAACGTCATTTAAACAGTTTAGCCGGTTCGCACCACATTAGATGTGAAAAGTAGCCCCCCACTGCAAAGTGACTAGCAGATTAATGGCTATTAAAAGAGAGCTAAATTAGGTTGAAAATAAATCGAACACAAAGATACACATTTCGGAAACAAAACTAGCTTTGAAATGCTTGTGTCCCAAATCACTGTTAAGTTTAGAACACCACCTAAATTGTGACCACATCTGTAAATGAATGCTACCTTTAATAAACGGCAAGTCATTAACTTACATAAAATATTAAAACAACACTGCAAGTAAATATATTAGACACGACAGTACACTACTTTACGGCTTGGGTGGTGCAGCAACTGATTTTTTGTCGGTCACGTTAGCAAGCCGCATGCTGTATTTGAACGGCCATGAACCGGTCTCTCGGATTTATCCGTACAACCGCACCAAACATAATAGTGAGCTCTGACAAACTAATCCGCCTTTACTTCTTATTAACCTTAGACACTTTACCGTGTAATTTTCATAGCACGATCTATCTGGGAAGCAAGGGTGACCGGCTGTCATTAGCATAAGCTAACCTAGCATGCTAACTAGCGGCTAAACCTGCTAATGAAAGTATAAAACCGGATTAAACAACTTCCAAACTAATCATTTTACGCACATATAGAAAGTAACCACATTCATACGACTTACCTGTTAGTATGTGGAGGTGGGAACCTGTCTGTATAAATGTAATAAACTTAACCCCAGTGCTGAAGGGCCGCTGTAAACAGCTCGGATTGGAGGGCGAACTGAAGGAGACTGTGCATCAAAGATATTCGTCCCTGTCTCAACGGACACCCCAGCCTGATCATCAATACGCATGCGCACAGCTTTGACGCATGAACAGTAGAAACGTGATCAGGACTAGTTGAGCGAGTCAAAGCAAAAAAATTGCACAGCTAAAAGTCGAATATTTCTGTCACCAGTATTGCGTTTAGTAACATTGTTAGTTTTAAACCAAACTAATCTGACAGCTTCACCATGGTTGGGAACGCGGTGATAACTGGTACCACCTGGAAAGGCAAGGCATGAGTAGTCATTGGATAAACCAACAATCCCATTTATTTAACTCTCTTAACTTAAATTGAGCGTTTGAAACGCATCAATTAAGTTTGCATATATTCTGCATGTTGAGGGAGGAGTGAGAAAACTAGCGCTCAGAGCAAACATTCGTTTCAGACATTATTAATTGTAGGCGATTAATTTTTTTGTTGTTGTTCTCTTGTCTTTCCACTAGAGGTCACTACCTTACAGGTTTCAAACAGTCTTTTTTGGCAAATGTTCAAATAAAAAAAAAATCTAATCACACACGGACCACATTTTGTCCGGATTTCCGTAATTTGTCCACAATATTATGTAGACATATCACACTGCATAATTCTGTTCTGCATGGCTTTTTGGCTATCATTTTACACAGGGTTTTCTTCCGGTTACAATCTTTCAATGTTACAATGACACTACGATTGAAATATATATCCCATCAAGCATACCGTACCATGCAGATCTTCAACTATCCAGCAATGAACTGGAGAACTGAAACTGGAGATGGGCAAACCTTTACACTGGTCCACTGACGTGTGATGTCACCATTCCCATAAAAATATTCCCCTAAAAATATTTGTGTTAGACATTAAAATATGCATATGAGGTAAAAAACCAACATTTAAACTTTCACTTGGAGGTCTCAGCACCTTTTGTCTGAACACACTAATTTTACTTGTGAGCAAAAATAGTGGAACACGTGATTGTCAGTCAAGTTTTACTATGCCAGTCACTTCACTAAGACTAACCTTACATCAAACAATGCTCTATAATATTACCAGAGTACTTATTGTGTAGTTCAGCAATGCTTGGAGCAACTGACACAGGCACTTGCTGTTTGATTAAGGTTTTATTTTATTGCTCCATTTCATCCCCCCTTTAAAACACAACACAACATAGTCACAACTGAGTCATGGAACTCTTAAAAATGTAATAATACAGATACATAAAATACAAAACTATACATGTAAAGTACAGTCTTTTTATTTTCACAAAATCATATTTAGCTAGTGAGAAAGCCACGGCAATGTGAAATGCTCATTCACATCCAACTTTCTAGTTTGACACAGTGCTTATAAAAGACTTGATCTCTTGTGGATATAAGAAAACTGGAGAAATTCTTATTTCAGAAAACAATAGTGACAGTTTTGATCTTTATGCAGGAACACAGTAGAGAGTAACAAAAACAACAATAGGCATATTATTTAAGAATGTATAGAATTACTTCATTTATTTGGTTGCTTTCCAATCAAAAACATAAATATTAAAATAAAAAAACACACCACAACACAAGAAAAACCTTTCAATGAAAATCAATTACATTTGCTACATAAATGGGTCACAATACAGTAAGGAAAGGAAAAGAAAAAAAGGGCCAGAAAACAGTCATGTCAATTTGATGTTCAAGTCATTTCAGTAACTGAAATGGAACTGTGTGTAAGAAATCATTTCTTAGCACATCATAGTCATCCGAGTGTGTTAAGCATGATTAACAGAGCTAAATTCTGTGATGACACAGACAAACAGAATTATTACTGTAACAGAGCTAAACTGAACAAAAAAGACACCATGCCACAATTCAACAAAGCCTGCACCACAGGTTTCCATCCAGGAATGTCTGTTTAAGTTCAAATGGTTAAAAATGTTTATTCGAACAGGTCCCACAATACCCAAAAAGTTGAAGGAGCCAGCTCCTAGTTATCTGCATTATAAACAAAAATCCCAACATTAATCTCCATACTGCAAAAAAAAATCAGTTAAAACCAGAAAAGTTGCTAAAAACTGTGCTCATGAAGGGGTAGACCCTGTCTGCCCAACACAACTGCATTACTTATTTAATAATGCTTAGGTACAAATTGTGTCAGATGTGTTGCTGTGGTCCTCTAGTGTTCTGTATGAAACTCCAAATGAGCTATCCTTATTTACACACAAATTCTCTTCTTTGTAAAACTCGGAGAAACCAAGACTTATCTTATTAACATACCTTTCTAGTTAAATTCTACCAAAACATGTTACAATAAACACAAAATAAAAACTTCCCATCTGTAGCCACAAGATGGCAGGAGTGCAATCTGATTGGACCATTACTGTTTTGTGATTAATTGTAAGAAAAGTGAGCTAAATTTCCCATATTCAGTTTTTTTTAAATGTACAACCCAAATAACATTCTACAGGTCATTACGAAGCTGCAGCCAGTGATGCTTTTCCAGATTGTGTTCAATTCCCGGGACACTCAAAGAATACAAAGCGGATAAAATATTAACCTGACACCCAGGGCAATGTAAGGTTTGCTTCTTCTGTAGTTGTATGACAAGTGTTTTTATGTGGATAGAATGAAATGGCTCTGCAGGTTCTTCTATATACATTTCTAGCGTCTTACAACACATGGCTTACACACCACTGCACTGCAGTAAGGCTCAGAGAAAGCCGAGCCTATTCACTCTCACACTGAACTATTAACAGAGTCATTGTTACAAGCTGTTATGAAGATGAATAAGCACCAGACTAACACACCAACACCTATGTGCTTCCCTCCTCACGCTGAATGTTCTGTTTTAGCCAAAATGTACTATTTATTACTTATAAAGATCTTGAATTTTGCATTGACATGTAGTATAACGTTATGATACAATTATGCTAATTTGAACTTGAGTTTATGTTTTCTGTGCTTTAATTGCATGAAATACTCAATCACAGTTTTTTAAAAGGATGAGAACCCTCAATCTTATTTGATCTTTTTTGGAATAGTGTATTGAACAACATGATTGCACTATAAGAGTGTACGGCAGTATGGGGGGGTACTACAAAAATAAATATATAAATAAACTGAGCTGGCCAAGTGTAACTTTATTTTTCCTATTTACTGAGATTGTCCTCATGGGGATCAGTAAAGGAATCTTATTTTCTTTGGTTCTTTAGTTTCTATGAACAGTGCCATCTTAACTAGACCGAAAGGTGTTGCCAAAAATATAAAAGGTAACTTAATTCTGTTTTTCTTTAATAAAGGGTCATCAATGTTACATATTTAAATGGGCAAAAATGTTTTTATCAGCAATTACTGGTGGGTTATAGAAATGTGACATCAGATTAAATTTGTATATGGTATTACAATACTTATATTGTTTATTATACTCGACTAATACATTATCCTAGTCAGGTAATGCATTTGGATTTAGTGATGCTACCTTTGTAAGTCTTTGTAGTAAATTATGTATCTGGGTCAACAGACTGTTGCTTTATAAAAGAAACAGCAATGCAGATTCAAACAGAAATAATTTCAATCCCGTGATACACCTTCCAGTCAGGTCAATTAGTCTCTCTCTTTAACATGACTGACTAGAACAGTAACAAAACACATTGATTTGTAAAGAATCTTTTTTTAAACAAATTGTGATTAGATCATTGAACATGGACATAAAGGAATGATCGAATGAAATGGATTGGAATCAAAGATTTTTGTTCCAATAAAAAAGTTTTTCACTATTAAAAGAAGACAATTGTTATTACTTACATCTACATATAAGCAAAAGAAGCCTGATTCGTTATAAACCTGTGTTCTGCTACCAGAAGTTTCCTTATCATAGAAAAAACTCTTAGCAGGTAAAACATACGAGTACAAGTAGTTTCCCTTTAAAGCCCCCAGACTGTCCATTTAAGAACTAATTTACTACAGCACTTAGCAGAGACTACTGATTTTTAAACTTCAAGTTGTCAGACTGATGCATTACTATTTAATTGGTTCATTAATACTGAAGCTTCCAAGGGCACTCAGGTGGCACAGGAGTTCCTTGAACTAGCCTACTACACAAGATCAGAGTTTGAATATACCGGGCTTCTACACAGACGGCATTGGCTATGACTGTGCATACAATGTAAAGGATTACTTAAGATTGCTGCAATTATAACCTCTTCTGGCTGCTGAGATGGAAAGTAATGAAGGGCAGCAAAAGACTCTTAATACTTGATGCTGCTCTTTGTGCAGATCTGTCTCTAGCAGGTAAAGAAACAGTTGGTGGCTGCACTGTTGTCATAGTTGGGGTGTGCAGCTACGGAGGAAAACTAGATTGGGATGAAAAGGGAAATGTATAAATAATGTTAATAAAGAAAATATTTTATTCCTAAACTATATGGGTTTGACAAAACTAGCAGGATGGCTGATGTCTGGTGTGGTTGTTATGGGCCTGTCAGAAGTCCTGTGAGTTAACGAGCTTGTTAGTGCTGCGATGGTGCAAAGGCTTAAGTGAATCTAGCCCTTGACAGATGAACATCCATTTATTTCAAATAAATTACATACGAAACAACGTCAAAAATCTATAAAATCACCAAAATGATCAGACACTAAAAACGTTTTAGCAAGGTATGGTAACTAATGACTTCACAATCTTCCATTTGTTTCATCCAAAGGTTGTATGGGGGTACAAAGACATTATAAAATGTGAGTAAATTTCAAGCGTGTTTTTAGTTTTCACCTTATTCCTGATAGTATTAAGAAGTCTGTTGATATTAAAAGGAAAGTCTTCAAAGCAGGAACTAAAAGTGCTTCAATGCATTATTAAGGTCTCTGTCAGACCCATCACAGACGCACACTCACACAGACGGTGAGTGCAAATCACACAGCTCAAGCCATGTGGTTTAGAGCTCTGACATGAGTGATACAATGGCAGTAGTTGGATTCGGTGCACGCTGACTCATTATGGCTAGCCAACAACTCACAAGATCAGAAACAAAGTCAAAACAAAGGTCTCAACACCTAAACAACAGAAGAAGTTCTGTCTCTATCACTCCTCTGCCAGTGCTGTGAGGTGTTCCTCCCCATCATCTGACAGGAAGTAAAGGTCCCTTGAAACCCGGACTGTAATGCGCTGTTCACACATGTAGTATCTCCATGCTGTAATCCTCAGTCTCTGTGTACTGCGAAGAGTTTGTGTCTGACAGCGCTGGTCCAAACAGCTCCTTATTTTCCAAGTTAGGCTCCAAAAGCGCAGGCTTGTCGAAAATAGTTTTTTTGCATGTCTCTGGTCGGTTTTGCACAAATATCTCTCTGTTATAGGCTTTCAGTTTCTTCCACAGCTGGATATAGACCTTACATTGCACATACATAAAAACCAGTCCTCCAGTGAAGCCGATGGCCACCACTACAAGCTTGGTCCAAAACGGCCATTCCAGAATCCCTACATGAAACAGAAACAGACTGTCATAAGTATTCCAACAGCAGTTACAATTTTAGTAAATATACAACTAAACAACAAATACAGAATTTACCAGAACACACACACTCAGATATAAATGCCCAAAGAAACCACTTAAAATGATCTTAAACATTATTTTATGTTAGTTTACAATTTCTAAATGTGTGTTTGACAGAAAATGATCAGTGTTGTTTGTTCTATAAACTAGAATATTTTTGTCAAACACACAGTTAGAAATTATAAACTATATAGTGGTCTCTCATGTATGTGTGTGTATATATATATATATCTCCACACCACAATTTTTCACCCAGTCTAGTAGTATCCAATTGTCTCCTAATGTTGACCTCCAACATGAGTGCTGTAGATGACTGCATCTTTTCATCTACACGAAGCAAGTTCATATGTGGTTCCGCATTGTGTATGAAGCCACACCCTAATTTTTAGTATCCCATCAGTCAGCAAGCAGAGGTCATAACTGCATCAGTTATACGGAATCCCTTCTTTCCCTCAATTAAAGCCTCCCTGTTAGTGTTTACCTAGTTGATGATCAAGCTGAGATTCAAACAAAGCTTGAGAAGTTAGTTCTGATTTTTTTACTGCTGCACAAACATTGTATTTATTTATATGAACACTTACATTACTATTGAGTAGCCAATTCATGTTTTTTTGTGAGCACATGCAATTCAAAAGGTTCTCAATAAAACATGACTGTGTTCAAATAAAAAAATAATCTTTACATCATTTTAGTTCTGTTGTTTTATGGAGATCGGTATGTTAGTTGAACCTAATAAACTCTGTAGAGTATGAACTTGTTTTGGTTTGTTTATTGCTTGTTAATGCTTGTCCAGCATTATGTAAAAAAGGAACATTCCACTTCTCCAGAGTGTGTGGTGTATCTGAAAAATAAATATCTGGAAATAACTGGGAGACAAAAGTGTTCAAAAATAAATTCTTATTTCTTATTTTTTGTTTTCAAATTTAGATGAAATAGAACTAATGTAAATTGCCGTGTGTAATAATCTACACTATTGAAACTACACACCATGAGCTCTGAATATTGGTACACGTATTCAGTATGTCCATTCATTACATGTTATTATCTACACCTGCTATACACATTAACTCTGTGGGTACACAATTTCATCGATGGAATGTATCCTGTATGTTGCTCTGTACACAGTGTAACTTCTGTACCAACTGTAATGACATGGTAGATGTTCTACTGCTGTGGGTGTATCCGGTGTTTCCCATTTCCAAATAATTGAAACATACTGTTCTCAAGATTATAGCATTTTATTTTGCACCATGCAAGTTAAAATTCTTGTTGACTTTTCTCAGTGGATCCTTTATCATGGTTGATGCACTATTAGTCTCCCAAGATTGTGTCACTTCTGTCTTTTAAAATCGCAACCCCCTGGCGATACCTACTTTTAAAACAACCACTAGAACCATATCAGTGTCACTGCGGTGTTATGAATGGCACACCACCCATGTAACATCTGGTCAGCGGTGATCCTACGGTAGTCCTTTTTGCATTGATAAATAGGGTATTGATGTGTGACACACAGAGCAACAGCTGGGATGCAGTCAATCATTTTAAACCATTTTTGAAATATAAGAAAAATCGATGACTGCACGTACTGTTCTGGTGTACCAAATAAAGTGCTCAGTAAGCGTTAATGGAAAGTCAATTATGTAGTAAGTTACTATAATGTGTCACTGTATAGAAGATAGTTTAAACTGATTTTTAAAGTCTAAAGCACATTCATACCACAGAGCTGTTAATGCCAAACTGGATTCATTTTCAGTTTACTATTGTGTTTAACTGTAGTTTAACAGAAAATTAAATTCACTATCTTCTGTCACACATCCCAATTTCTCTTAAAAAGATGATATAAAGAAGTTCTGTTCAGCTTTTTTAGAGAAGCAATTCTACTGAATAGTAAACAATACAGCTACATCCTTATCAAGATACATTTCTATTCATAAGACTATCCCTGTGTAAATGTTATATATATATATACACACACACACACACACACACACACACACATATATATATATATATATATATATATATATATACATACATACATACATACATACATACATACATACATACATACATACA
>JAYDZF010000034.1:19811139-19821345 GCA_034509105.1 Microcambeva barbata | reverse complement strand
TCTTGTTTCCCCAAATCAGTTTTTATGTTGGTGGGGTCTGTAAACCTTGTACAAGCATCCTGATTAGTAGCTATAGCGGGGTTTGTGAAGCGTTCATAAGGTTTCCCGAATAGACGTGAGCTGCAATCAACCCAACTCGACTGCAATAAGGGCTGTAATAGATAAAAAGTACCCCGAATGTTGTTAAACGGGTTTGTAATTGTTTGTATCCCAACATATGTTCATATGTTAAACCATCTCTCTGTAAGTCATCAGATAGTGTAGGTCACACAAAACTTTGGGCTTATTTTTTACCCAACAGAGAGATGTCTGTGGATGGACTAATCCTATATATATATATATATATATCAGCATACTGTTGGGGATGAAATGGGGTTAAAGGGGGCAGGTTTGGTTCTAAGAGCCACTGGCAGGTGATGTTCAGAGCATTATATGGTATTAGATTTTAAATAGAGCCTGCAAGTTATCTGTGTACCAGAGTGTGTGTGTGTGTGTCTTTCATGATGTGTGTTATTGTGTGTCTGTTTGTTTTTCCATGTTATCATGGATGTGCTTGCATTCGAGACTTGCCTATTAAAACGTGGTGCTGCACACTCCAGTCCAGCAGTGAAGTTGTCCAGGCCGAGGTTTGCCTCTCACCCTTGTGCGTACTTACGGAGTAAGAGCCCATACGGGGGATCCTTTGTTTAGGAGGGCCTAGCATGGCTGACGATTTGCAAGTCGATACCGCCCCATTATGATTGGCTGTTCGGTCTGTGTGCACTTCGGCAAAAGGCATGCGTCGGACGTCTGCGGCAGCGACAGTGCGTGGCTGCCTCGCTCCCGTCTGATCATGCGAACGACCGCTGCCGCTCTTTGCTTTTGAAGCCTAGGCAGGCAAGATGGCTACCTTTTAGGATTATGCTGCCTAAAATTGAGGGTTTGCCTCTGAGGAGCAAGAAGGTGAGGCGGCTTTTTCATTCCTATTGTCTGGGACTGTGTGGGACTTGTGTGTCGTGTCTGATGCAAGGTTTTGTTTTTGCTGATTTAACAGTCTCCTTGTGTTCTGCTTTTCTCTTTTCAGGTGAGGTGCAAAGATCAGTCCAAAGACAGGAAAAGGGACAGAGTCTCCAAGGTAACGGGTGCTCACTTTTTCTTATCCTTTGGTGCATGCAGCATTTTGAAGATTTTCTCTCCTTTTTGAGTCAGTGGTTTGGCACCTGCTGCTCTATTCATTGAGGAATGCAGGGTCTGTGATCAGCGTGGAGTTGGGTCCAGGCTGCCTGGCAGGCAGGAGAAAGATGAAGATTTTTGTTTGTTTTCTGTTCGGTCTGTTTTCTGTTGAGTTGATTTCGAAAAAAAAAGTGTTGTATGAATGAAGCGCTACCGCTAGCGTGTTCGCAGAAACGAGCATCAGGAAGGAAGCATGCTTCTTTAGAAGTCACGATACAGTGAGGGCTCGATAGTATAAAGCAGTGCGAGCACAGCACTTTTGGTAAATGACTCTTTGATGTGTGTAGAGAGAGGTTTATAACCATTTTTAGTCATTAAGAGTAAAGAAAAACGATTTTTTAGATGAATGTTATATATATATATATATAATTTTTTTTTCTTTTCATATAAACCCCTGACTTGAGCGATCATCCTGGCGACCTGGGTTCAATCATGAGCAGGAGTGATTAGTGCCCCCCACACCTGCCACCACCATGAGGCGTCATTAGTATTGGATGAGACAAAAATGATACCCTAGTGAGCTTCCTACTGCTCACATTTAATGAGCAGGAGTGGTTACTGACACCCCTCCCCTCTTCCAATCCCACCACCACGCCTTAGTCATCATCAGTATGACAAATCACATTTCAATTTGTTCGTCTCAAAAATAATTCGTCTCTTTGGGTCTGTCCAAAACTTTAGTAAGCCAGAATCAGGGTCTAAATATCATGAGCACTAGTTAATGTCCCTGCCCCTCCCCCAACCCTCACGACTACCATCACCATAAAAAATATCATTTCAATTTGAATGAGACAAAAATGATCAGACTTTTTGGGTCTGGCCCGAAAATCTATTGCACTGCCTTGCGACCTGCTGCCTACTTCAGTAGAGAACATTCTTATTTTCCCTCAGGTTATTCGGACACAGTACTTTCCTAGTGATTAGAGCAGTTCATTGATTTCGACTGCTTCTGTAAGTCGCTTTGTATAAAAGTATTTGCTAAATGCCAAAAGTTGTGCCACACTGAATGCTGGAATTGCCTTCACTGCTTCAGTCAGAAAAATGGTTAAAATGAAGGTTACTGACTATAAGCCGAATTTTCTCAGGAGTGTGCAGGATGGTGTAAAATGCATCTGCCCACTACGTTTTTGAAAACACCCCATTTCTATATCTGTCAGATTTAGTCCGTGTATCCTCAGTGAGATGCAGATGCAGTGATGTTCAGTTTCTCCTCTGCTCTACTTGGAGGCTCCTCCTCTGCTCTGACTTTCCCCGGTGATGCTTCCTATGGGAGGTTTCTCTAGAGTGTTGTATATACTCCATGCTCAGTTGCTAGGGTTGTGTGTCATTACATGTGTGTACAGATTGTGCGTATTGTGTGTTGGGATTTGAACCGGGTTCTTTTTTCCAACTGAAAAGAAGTAAAAGTTAAGCGTGGAGCAAAAAGAGGGCAACAAATCAGAGCCACTATAGATGTGAGCCATGCTTAGAATGATTGTTATGTTAATCGAGCAAGATCTTCCAACATCAGTGTAAAGCAGAGTCGTTTCATGTGATGGCCAGTGTTACTCATATAAATGTGTATAATTTCATGCTATATTAAAATGTGTTACTGAATCTATATACGTCTATCATGATGTGCTACCAACAGTACATAAAACGATTCACAATAATTGAGATGTGCTACCACTACTTATAATAATACGTCCTACATATTCTTTATAATAAGGTATAGAGGACCAGCCAGGTTTGGACACACTCTCGTTCAGTCTTTTATTGATTTGATTTGTACAAACATTTAGGCTATGTAAGAGTTTTTGACCTAGAATGTGACTGATGGAGTGCTGTGTCAGATTACCTGGCCTTCACAATCACCTGACCAAAACATCAGACTGAGCCAACAAGTAATCAGCATCTCTGGTATGATGATCTCATTCAAGACCATTTGAAAAACATTCCAGGTGGCGACAACATAAAACTGATTAAAAGAATGCAAATGGAGAAGAAAAAGGTGGCTACTTGGAATAATCTAAAATGGTTTTGTAACACTTTTTGTTGACTATGTTATTCCATCTGTGCTCCTTCATCGTTCAGATATCTAGATGTTTTCAGTATTGATGTACAATGTAGAAATTAAGGAAAAGTTAAACCAGTTAGAAGTCATGTGTAAACTGATACTGGTATTGTAGGTCTATCTAGATGTCCTAAATAGTTTCACTATTGTTGTTGGTGATTATGGACCAGTAGTATTTTTGATGAATAGAGGCAATATTTGAACATTTGGATTTCCAGAATACTGCGATGGACTGGCACCCCATCCATAATGTTACATTGTGCCTTGCGCCCAATGAAGAGCTGGGATAGGCTCCAGCATCCCTCCCCAACCCTAATTAGAATAAAGGGAAAGACAATGAAGATGAAGACTTCCAGAATAATACAATATTTTCATATTGTCTTATTTTCATTGAATGTCACTTGTTACTTATTTATTTGTGTTTGCTTGTTGTACTCAAATGTCACAAACTCATATGGCTACTGTGTTATGTTTTTGACTTCTGAAACTGCTTCCAATGCTGAGGTAGAGGTTGCCATTTTTATTTGCATATTTACACATTATCTTTTTTGAAAGAGTTTTACTCTATTTAAATGATTTAATTGAACTTTATTTATGTGATTTTTTAGTCACATCACTCAGAACTTATAGTAAAGCCTGTCCCATGTTGTGGAATTCTCTGCCTGATCAAATTAAGCACCGAGAGAAGATCAGAGATTTAAATCCCAAACTCGAAACTTTTGAGCTCTTGTGTAGTGGGTAGTCTAATTCGCTAAACCACCACCACTGAGCTCTCAATCTGTGGAGTTCAGTCCTCTGATCTGGCTGCTGAAAGGGGCCTGAAAGAAGTGGAGAGTGATGCGTGACTTTTGTGTACAGCCCTTGTTCTGTCAGGGGTATGCAGCAGTGAGCAGTGATCGAGCTGGGTAATTTAAAATGACTAGATGGGGAAATGAATGGAAAGTGCATAAATCATTTTTAAACTAGAATAATTCTGGTTGGTAATTTGGTTTATTGGTTGACAATGGATCGAGTGTTCTCAGATTGTCGTTTGTGTTAGAAATTGGCGGGGGGAAACATTAACAGGGTTGTGTAGATGTTCATGTCCACTTTTATATCCACTTCAGCTTTTCAACTTTTTAAAAAGGTTTTTCAGTGGGATGTGCAAAGCAGATGTGAGTTTCTTGGGCAGAACAAAGAACAGAGACCATACGGAGGGGTCATCCAAAGTTAAGCTTTCTTTGATCTGTTTCTGTTTAATGGTTTTCCACAAGAGGAAGAAAAGGGACCTTGACACATGCAAATGCATAGCACAAAACTATTTCTAGAAATGATACCGGATCATGTGACATAATACTCACACAGTTGCATTGATTGGAAAACAAAAGTGTTGTTTATAGCAAACTCTATTGCTGTGGTAGTGTTGCCAGATAGCGTTCCTCAGTCCATTATTAACATTAATATACACTGTTGAGTCACGTCATCATGACCATTGGCACATTCCCCTTCCAGCAGCTGTGGGATGCTCTGTAGTCAGCATTGCTCCAGATACATGTCACACCCTGAGTCGCTTCCAGCCTGTCTAGCTGCTCTCTGTGGTTACTGTGGATATTAAAGGGTTATAATAGCGTGACTCAACAGGGAAGAAATTATATTTCCTTTATATAATATTTGTGGCTGATACACATTCATTAGTAATTAGGGGTGTCCCAATAATTTTGCCCATAATTTACATCCTTACTCAGTCACTTACATCTATGGATTAGACCCACCGTCTCACAAAAAGCCCACAATTATAGATAAAGTACTCGAAATTGCATGTCACAATGTTTGACCCTGAACTTGAACCTATGAAGCTTGTGTAACCTGTACCAACCTGTCCTGTCCTGTCATGAATGTTACCAAGAGTGTAAAACATAATGTTTAAATAATAATTAGGACTGCACCAATACCAGTACTTGTACTCATACTCCAGGCACCACTACCACTGTACAGCAATGCAAGTTGGAGTATGTAGGTAACAAAGCAATGTCAGTAGTTTGGAAGTATTTTAGCATGTTAGTGGAGCTGTGTTCAGTTACAGATGGAAAAAACACTGAACTCACTCAACTCATGATATGTTTTAATGAAACTTTATTATGAATATAATAATATTGTTGGCACGCACAGAAACTAGAGGACAGAATTCATGGACCACAATCTGTAAACACAGAAAAAAATAATAAATGAGACCAAAGTCTGTCAAAAATAGGATTCTCCTTCCTCATCTCTGGAGTCCTGACTAAAATTGCCAATATCACACAGTTATCCTACTCACACAGAGAATGAAAGAGGGAGAAAGTGAGGAACATCTGAAAATAAAACAAGTTTTTTATTTTATTTTAGTTATTTACTCAGTTTCACGTTGGTGCATCATTCAGTTGCATAACTGCCCGTCATGGCATGAGAAATGATAAGGTTATATGCAACAATATACACCCTAAAATAAAAGAACATGCTGATGTAGTGTGTAATTTTATCACTGTTACCACTTTGGGCTATGGGAAGAACTTGGCCTTATTGATGCACAATTTTATAGTAAACAAATGAATCTAGAAGCCCATGTCAGATTAATTTGCATAGCACTTTACATAGCACTTTCTATATAGGATGTTTAAAAAGAACTGGGTCCAAAATGAGCCATAATGAGCAAGAACTCACTGAGTAAATCATGTCAGGCAGAAATGACGTCCATTTGCCAAATAAACAAATTACTCTTTCACTTTTATCACTACTCTATTCTTGGCTCCTATGTAACTCATTACTTATTGAACCTGTTTACCCATGATGTTTGTTTACAAGCTTTTATGTGATTTATTGTGATTACAGTGATTGACATTTTTTAACTGAGCAGTCTGTTGTGTATGTTTGGTATTGAATTATCACATTTTTACCAGCTAGTAGAATGACTGAAATGATGTCTAACAAGATATTTTAGTAAATATTATACTTATTTTATGAATTTACTAATTCATTTAATGACAGACAGTTCCTTATGACATGAAATATGTGCTATAAGTCTCAGTTTAAGTGTCTAACCTTTTTTATTTCGAGCTTTGATAAGAAATATTTAAAAATGCTTGGTGTTTCCACAATTTTGGCCACCAGTGTACTTTAGTGCTCTAAAACTAATATGGTGATCCATTAGCAATCATCCATGATGCAGTAGTCTAATGTGCCCTTAAACTCTTAAGCTTAACATATTTTGTTGCACAAATCTTCATTTTACAGTTTTGCAATTGTAACTCATAACATCAATCTAACAAAGACCATCCACACTGCTCATGCTGGTGCTTAGGGCTGGGTGGTATGGCCAAAAATTTAGCGGTATGGGCAGAAATTGATGAATGATATATTGCTGCCATCTTAAATGCACTGAGCATAAGCCATAAACCAGGTGCAGCTGTGGGTCATTATCTGCAGACCAATCACAACAAAGGGGTGTTGGCTTAACACTGAAAAGAAACATGCCCTCCTGGAGAGAGGGGGTGTGACACATAGCAGTACCCCAGGAGCAGAGACAGGCTGGATACACTGACAGTATTACTGTAAATCACTCGGAATAAGAGCACCTGCTTAATTTTGTAAATGTACATTTAGAACGTAGCCAGGGGACCAGGTATCCTGGTGTTTTTTAACACCTTCAATAATCTGAACAAGGCTATTTTTAAAATGCTTGGGAAAACACTGATCCCAGACCTGCCTAAATCAATGAATTTTATATGGGTTTACAAAGTGTTTATCAGCTTTGTTGTAAAAGACCTATAAAGGAAATGATAACAGGGTTAGTAGACTCATGTGGACATTATAATGAAAGATGGAAAACAGAGACAAGGCCGGCAAGTAAAAGCAGATGTTAAATATTTGGGGCAGAGTCGTTGTATTTACAGAACCTTATAGAGTATTTAGCCTCTGGTTGTTTATTCCTACTATTTTAATGTTTACAGATCTTTAAAGGCGATGACAGAAGGTCCTCTCAGAAGCCTTAGTCATATTCTTTGAGCTCAGTTTACTCCATTATAAAGATGCATGAACATCCATGCTGTTCTTGTCTGGCTGTCCTTTATACCTGGTCAACAAATGGAGAATTGGCCAGAATGGCTATTGTGACCCGACTGTCCCTTGGACTCACTAAAAATCTGTGATTTGTTTATTTTTTTCAATCTTTATTTAACAGAAAAGGTGTACAAAGGTTTATTAGTATTTTCTTAATAAAACACCATTATAGTGTAATGCCTGTAACAGACCTCAATGAAGTACATTGTTATGTATAAACATGTCTTGCTGTGCCACCTTCAGGCTGTTGATTTCAAATGGGCAACAAATGCTAACTCACCTTGCCAAAACCTGTCGAGTCATCGCTCTATTTCTTTTTCACCCAGGTTGACTCACAGAGCATCTCACTAAATGGCAGGAGTTCCGACCAGATGGACGAGGAGTTGCCAGAGGAAGAGGCGTGTGACGTATCTCAAGCACACTCTGCTCCACCTCACTCTCCCACACTTTTCTCCCGTGGCCCCTCACCCACCCAGGCCGACGGAGATCTCCAACATGATCTCCTTCTTACTCAACATGAACCTTTAGGCTTTCACAATGGTGCTAAACACATGAAACCAAACACTGAGGAACGAACCGCTCTGGCTGACGTGCAGTCAGTGTGTTCATCAAACACGCTAGAATACGATCAGCCCATCAAAACACTTTCGAAAAAGATCAAGCTGGAACAGATGGATGTGGTGGCAGATGAACATATGAGTTCACACTTAGATGGCAGCATCTACTATGAAGATGCTTTATCTACACTGGCATCTGTATGTTCTATCACTGATAGGAAGGCTTTGGAAGAGGAATTTATTGGTGCTAAGACTGTTGACGTCAGTTTTTTTCAAACTGAAAATATTGAGGAACCACATGAACATACTTTTAACTCTTGTCAGAAAAACTTAGATGCATCAGTTTCTAGCATCCAGTCTTTAGTCGATCATAGGAATATAAGTATTGACCAGGCCATAGCTATCGAGGCCTTAACCCAGCTGGCAGCTATTTCAGAAATGACATCCTTCAAAAAGGAAAATGAGGGTCAGAATGCTCAGCATGAAAGCACATCATCTACAAACCTTGAATCAAGAAAGTCTGTACCTGTATCAGAGGTCATTTCTAATAAAGTCTCGGTAATCAGTTCATCCCTGAATCATGCATCCGTTATCTGCAGTCCCATAAACAAGCAGGAGAATGTTCCACATCAAGGCACAACTTCCCACAAGCTATGCCTACAGGACCTCTTAAAGGCTAGCTCGGAATGTCGGAGATCTTTGCAAGCTCCAGAAAATGGAAAATTCAATCAAGCACTTTGTAAAACAGAGAGGATAGATGGCACTTTTAAAAAAATCAAGAATGTCGATAGAACAAATTGTTTAAGGAGGAAGGACGAAGAGGAGGTGGCGGCACAGTTGCTTCAGTTGGCGTTTATTATTGAATCACAACACAAACCAGTTTCCTCTGAGAACAGTCCTCCCACAACGGTGCCGACCGTGAAGTACAATCAAGGCATTGCACAACATATCAAAAAGCAAAGCAAACCAAAATCGGCACCCAGGGTGTCAAAAAAGAGAGCCCAAGTGATTAAGAAAGGCAACCATCGGATACCGCTGGCCAAGAGGTCTTCCAATGGAAAGGCCCCTCCAAGAGCAAAGGCTCAAAAAGAGGCTACACAGCAAAATGCAAAACCGCACCTCAAGTGGAACCCATTTCTACCACAAACACAAATAGACCTAAAAAAATACCTAGGACAGACCTATAATGAAAACAGGCATCGTTTCCATTTCACTAACTCCCACAAGAAAGAGCACTTAGACCCGCAAGCTCTCGTGAGCTCCGGGAACCAGAACCCACTTCATTTCGATGCAGACCAAGCAGCTCTGAGTCACTGCCATGGTTACCAATCTCAACCAAACGGACATCATCATAATCTTATGAACGGTCACGTCGGTGCTACCCACAGCCAAAGGCATGAATGTGAAGAACACTTGACTTCTCAGGTATCAAAATCCCACAGTGTGCTACATTATGGTGCTAATCTCCAAGCCCGGGGTGTTGTGACTAATGACCACAGGGAGAACCAATCACAGAGCCCAGGGAGGCAACACAAAGTAAACAACCTGAAATGTGAGCCACGGCAGGCGAGTTACAATGGGTATTACAAAGTGGAAACATCTGGCTCTGTAACCGTATTGTCTGTGTCAAACCAAAATGTGGAAAATGGTGACATGAATTGCCCGGGAGAATACACTCCAACCAAGCAGACTCTCAACAGCTTTTTGGAATCTCCTCTAGAGTTTTTGGACACCCCAACTAAGAATCTAATCAACACACCCTCCAACAAAATCTCTGATTTACCTTCCTGTGACTGTATGGGTAAGCTTTCCTTTTTCTATTTTTCTACTGAGTTTCCTACTAGGTACAACAAACAGTGTAATTACAGTAGCATTAATTGAGCAATTGATGTATTCTGTTTTTTATTTGTAGATCAAATTATTGAAAAAGAAGAGGGCCCATTTTACACCCACCTTGGATCTGGCCCAACTGTGGCGGCAATACGAGAAATGATGGAGGACAGGTGACATGCTTTTTGGTCATTTTGACATCATCCTAATATAATAGGGGTTTGATGTGCCATCTGCTGGGACAATGCTTTATAATAAACAAACACTGTTGCCTGGTTTCTATGTAAACAGATGCAATGTGATATGAAAAATGTTGTCTAGTTTGTAGTTGTGACTCTACAGTTAATGTTATAAAATTAATTCTAGCACACCAAAGCTGGGATCTTGAACTCATCGTATCGATTCTCAGCTCTGCTAGAGAACAACGATTGGCCTGTTGTTCATGTAGGGGTGGGGTATCAAGCCGGATAGGGACTCCTT
>JAYDZF010000034.1:19651445-19664817 GCA_034509105.1 Microcambeva barbata | reverse complement strand
GCCCCCCGCCCCCCCCCCCCCCCGCCCAGCACGGTGACTGCCGTATAGTACTTCAGTAAAAACACCAACAACAAGAACTGTAATTCCACTACAGATTTCTGCTCTCTCGTGGTGTTTCGTGAGTAATGTCTCAAGTTTAAGGTCTTACTCACAATGTGTGTAGTTTTGATGGGAAAATGTTAGGCACCAAAGAAATTTGAACAAGCAGCACAATTATGTGCAATTACTTTGTCAAGTACTGTGCCATTTTATAAAGTAAGTATTTCTTTATTATTTTAGTCAGTGGCCACACAAAACGTATAAGTGCAAGCCTAATGTCAAACCCAGTCACAGACGATTTAGTTTATCCAAAGAAATGCAAGTGAGGTGAATCGGACTGGGTGATAGCACCCGGAGGGATCCCCCGGAGGAGCTGGGTGGCACATTAATTCACCCGTGATCTAGGGACATGGATTTACATGGATACTTTAGAAAGTTTGGATCGAGAGAGTAGATAGCAGGCAGTTTGGATGATGGTATTGTGGATAACCTACCTACTTGTTAACCACTAAAATAAATCATCAAACCTGTTGAATAAAAAATGAGGGGGGAAAAAAAAGCACCAGCACCCAGATTCTAAACTGGTTCCAATTTCTGCATTGCTACCGGTCAGCTGGGTGCCATCTAGTGTGCATAACTGGCAGTGCCTGCAGGGCAAAATGAATGGACTTTGTGTGGGTTGGCTCTTTAAATTCTCTGTATGGGCATATAGTGAGGTGTCTATGTAGAGTGCATAGGTAAAAAGGGTGCTGCACATGGGCCGAAAGTGTTGTGAGCAGCAATAAACCCACCTCCACTACAATCAGGGATTTCCCAGCAGCAGAAGACAAATTGACCCTGCTGAATTGGTAGGGAATAAAAAGAAATAATGATCTAAATGTTTGTTAAAAAATACATCAGACTTAAAGTTAGCTCTGAAGTGTAGGTTGTTAAACTTCTTTTGATTAGTGTTGGTAAAACTGTAGCTTGGTGGCACAAATGCTGATAAATAAAAGGTATTTCCTGGAGATGTTAGAAAAACTGTCCCGGAGGAGTGTTCGAGTGGGTGAATGAATTGGGTGTACCACAGCTGTACCTCCTGTAATTTTAGCAGCCTGTCAATACACTCCTCAGAATGTCAGCTTATCCAACACTGTTCCTTCACACTCACAATTTCCATCAGTGAATAGTACAGGTTACATAACGGAGCCCTTTGGCTGTATTTTTGTGTTGACAGAACCTTATTTTTTCTCAACAGGCTTTTGTAAGTTGAGATTTTGAAGGGAAGAAAGCTGCTAGAGCGTAGGGTTTAAAAGGCCATGGAGGAAGGACTAAATGCTGAAACTAAGAAATGAGCTTTTCCAGTAGGAACAGAGGGACTCGGTGTGTAGTAATGGTGTTTGCTAAGGCATGGGGGAGGGACTAGGAGGATCTGTTTGTACATCGTGAGGACATTGAAACGTTTGCAGCTCTCTTTTCTCCGGTTAGTGACCTTTTAGTCTCAGCAAAGCAAACTGTCTTCAGCTGTCAGCATTACAGCTTTTCTGCCTAGGAAAAAGTCTATGGAGATGTTGAAGTCATTTCTTAGTGTAGAAATCTGTAGGAATCAACGATAGCATTGTACAGTCATGGAACAAAAAATAAGACAGCAAATTTGAAATCTATCATTTCTGGGTGTGCGTTTGTCCAAAACGAGAATTGTTTTATTCTATAAGCTAGAATAAGAATTGTAATTGAATAAAACAATACTGATCATTTTGAATCGGTCTCTTTTTTTGTATGTCTTACATCATTCTGATTATTCAGTCCTGATCAGTCTGGAAAATCTGGCATGACATTTCAAAGACTCGATTGGTTATCTGAATTTCCTATTTGCTATCCAAACAATGTCCAATCCAGATTGGATACAGTGTTGCAGATGTGTATTCCCGACATGCTGAGTTACACAGTGTGTCAAGACCACATGATCGAGCAGGCTTATCTGCAATGTGTGTAGGTAAAACAGCCACACACATTTCTCAGTACGGCTTCCTAGTACAACTGGCAGTAAATGATGACTGTATATTTGGAAAACACTGGTGATTAATTGTAGTTCCTATCTTTGCTACCAGTTTGAATCTGTTAATTTCTCAATGCACTCTGGTGATCTTCTCCTGCTGCACGGCCCCCCTACTGGCCAAGGAACGCCACAGGGTAGCAGGTGGTAGAAAAGGCGGCTAGCTTAATCTAAGTGTGACGCGACACAACTCAAATCTTTCTCTCTTGCACTCGGGCACATAAGAATAAAACAAGGAATCCCAGCAAGCAACTGAATAGCAGTAATTGTAGTTTTATTTTCCTGTTCTTCTGGGTTTTGTTTCAGTTCTGGCAACACACTATGCACTCCTATGCCAAACTCCTTGTTAGGGTAAAACATGGCTGCTCTCACATATGAAAAGCCCCTAACTGAGTGTGTAGACCAGGCATTTTCTTTGCGTCCCTCTTTGCTTTTCTCTGCAGTGAATCAGGCCTCATCTACACACTAGGAGTCACTTGCAGTGGTAAGAATGTAAATCTCTGCCTGGCCCTCCCACAGGGACGATTAGTTGTGTCAGATGAGCACTCTTGAGTCGTCAATTCTCAGCAGTGCTTGAATAGTTGCGTCATTACTTGAGTGCCTTGCTATCTGTTCAAATAGACATTTTGTTGGACATAGACATGCATGTTGGACTTTTATCCATGGTTGTATTAATGTTGGAAATGCTAGGTGCTGGAGCACTTCATACATTTCCAGCATTTAGCAGATGCTTTTGTTCTGAAACGACCCATAGTACACAGTCTAAGCAAATCCTTGTTAAGGGTCTTGCTCAAGAATCCAACAGTAACCAACCAGAAATTCTTTGCTTTCTAGTCCTCGGCAACTCTAAGCATTTGCTCGCCGAGTTCTGATCGCCAAACAATTGTAGAGTGAACTACCCAACAACTCACCCATAGTGCCTCCTTGGGCAGTTGTAGTTTAGTGTTTAGGGTACTGGATTAGTAAATCAGACTAGCCATCTAAAGGTTGCTGGTTTAAACCACACCACTGACAGGTTCCACCTTGAGCAAGGCCCTTAACCCTCAATTTATCAGATTGTTCACTGTACTGTAAGTCACTTGGATAAAGGTGTCTGCTAAATGGAATGTAAATAAAAAATATATTAAATCTTAGGTCTACACCGTGCTAAACATTCATAAAAAAAGAATACCTCTGTATACAAAGTGGAAAAAACTAGTGAAAATATCATTGTCTTTGTTATTAGAAAGTCAAAACGTTAGGTGGATAGTTTCCTCTCCAGCCAGGAGTAGTGATGTGGCACAGAGTTGAGGGGATTTTTGCTTGCTCTGCCACCCTCTGCTGGTATGTTTATTAAGTAATGTAAACTTATACCTCAGAAACACACACACACACACACAGAGGGAGAGAGAGAGAAAGGCAAACCTTTTTTTCAACTGTTATTTCCCAGCACTGTGGACTGAACACCCCAGCAGTTACAAATCTAAAAGCCTGTACACTATCATTACCCCTTGGCCAACTCGAGGTAGTTTTGGGGATGTGGTTTGAGGTTTGCTTGGTGAACTAGATCTATTCTATTAATAACAACTGTTCACTGCCCAGTTCATATTACTGAAATTGTCAACAAACAACAAATATTTATTGACATACATGCCCGGTATCTTTCATGGTCTTCCAAAACAACTCTTATGAACAGTTTTAAAGTGTGGACTTCTAAGTAGATCTTCGGCTCATTTATCCCTCAAAGAGCTAAACAATGTTTTTCTTATAGACCGACATGCCAAGAAGCTTTAAAACTTACAGAGTCGTTCTAATTAGGTGTTTGGTCCAGTCACTGTTTTGTAGCTTTAAGTCTTACTTTGATTGTAACACTGCAGCACAAATGCATAAATGTGATGTCACACCACCAAATTGTTTCATTCCACTTCTTAATCAAGGCAATCTTGGAATACCTTATTTCTTAGTGAGTTCAGTTAGTCCATCACACACTTGGCTGCGTTTGCTTGTGGGTTTTATGGTTTCCATGGCACCGAAAGTGCCAAACCCTGCTGTTTATAGCTTATTACACATATGACTTAATGATATGTACCTACCTGAGTTTCATATCTGTTTTTAACACATTGCTTTGTGTTCAGAATTCCATAAACACTTTGTGTTGCACTTTGTTTAACATGGAGCACTTAAATGAGAATCTGAAATTAAGGAATGGCTTGGATTAATCGACTAATCGATAAAAATAGTCTATAGATTAATCTAAATAAATAAAGTTCATTGATAGAAATAAAGTTCATGAATAACCCAAAAAATCCGGTTCATTCTGGTTTAATGTGTTAACCATGCTGTCGTTGATTGTTATTGTATTTGATTGTCTGTGATACGCTGTAACCTTCTGACTTTTTTAAATGCACCATTACATATGTTTGTGTTACAGGTGGATTATGCAAGGGTGTTGCACTACGTTGGGGCCGGTGTGGCTTTTCCTACCAGCATTCTGTATGTATGTGTGCAGTCTGCACTGACCTATAAATTGGCCAAGACTCGAAGCGAGTACTTCATGGGCCATCTCCGTCTCCTCATGACTCTGCTGGCTTTCGTAGCCTTGGTGCTCAGTATCCTTTTCTGTGGATCTATAACCAGATGTTTATAACCTGTTCTCTGACCAGCTGCAGTCTATTGTTCTGGCTTCATTATTTTATTTGAAGCTGTTAATTACTAAACAGTTGACCACATGCTATGGCTTTAAGATATTTGGCAATACATAGCAGCACAAAAATATTATGTTTAACTATGTTTGCTTTACTACCACTTTATCCTGCTCAGGGTCAATGTGTTTCAGTTTGATTGGGCAGAAGGCTGAGTTCATCACAAGGGAGACACAGGGAGAACATAAAACTACACAGAAAAGATTCATGGGCGGGCACGGTGGCTTAGTGGGTAGCACTGTCGCCTCACAGCGAGAAGGTCCTGGGTTCGAGCCCTGGGTGCGGCGATCTTTCTGTGCGGAGTTTGCATGTTCTCCCCGTGTCCGTGTGGGTTTCCTCCGGGTACTCCGGTTTCTTCCCATAGTCCACAGACATGCTACCAGGTTGATTGGAGACACTGAATTGTCCTGTAGGTACCTGCAATACTGGCGCCCCATCCAGGGTGTTACCTTGTGCCTTGCGCCCACTGAAGAGCTGGGTTTGTCTCCAGCATCCCTCCCCGACCCTAATTAGGATAAGGGGTTAAAGACAATGAAGAGGAAGAAGACAAGATTCATAATTTAATGTTGAGCAAAGCGCAGTAAAAAAAAAAAGTATATCTGGCGCCATCTGGTGGTAAAGCTGCAGTATTTGTGCAATGTTTATTGTGGTGAAGGTTTGATTTAGGGTGCGTCCTCACAGAGTGTTTACTGCGCAAGCAATGACTGTTTAACGAGCTTGTTCAGTGACCTAATGGTAGCAGTACATGATATACTTACTTAAGATTTTTACACTAATTCTCCACCACTTGGTTGTGGGGTATTTATTTACAGAGGTCTGTAAGTAAATATCTAAAACAGTATCTTGTTACAAACATGCAAAGTTTATTGTTTCAAATACTTTTCAATACACTTCATCGATTTAATGAAAAAGAATCGATTTATATTTAGAATAAACCCCTGGTGGAATGGTTAACTCCTTAACTCTTTCCAAGGTGGAGTCTTTTTCGTCCAGGAGAGTTTTGAACTGCAGCATGCCTCAGCCATCTTCGAGTGGGTCTTCTGCATCACCATTATGCTCTTTTATGGCACGTTTGCATTTGAGTTTACAGGAATCTCTAGAAACACCATGATGGTCCTGGCCAGAGGAGGAGGAGCCTTAAGTTCTACCAACCAAGATCACAAAATGGAATCACTTAGTGGAGCCAGTCCACACCAGCCAGAGAGTATGTCCATGCTTTAACCTCATGAGAGGAGAAAGACATTTGTGCAGTGTGTTAATTTTTCTGTTTCAGCATCTGCCATAACACCGACGTACATCTGTACACAAGAGGATGTTCAAACCCTGAGTCTAGAAAAGTTGGGACATATAGTAAAATGCAGTACATAAAAAAAATCTGTTCATTTTCTCAAATATTTATTTAACTGATTGTTGTCCAAAGAAATATATCATTTGGAATTTGCACTCTAAAATGTTAAATTTAAAGTACATTTAAAACGATCTTGCCTATGTGCAGTCCAGATCTCTCTTACAGTAGTAAGCGTAATAGGTTCCCAAACCATTAAATTAATGTCAAATTAATAGTAAAGGTGATGGATCATGGATCTAAACAAGCCTCATTCCCAAATTTCAAGGTGTTATAGGCATCAAGTGACTTAAATTTATTCATATTTACAAAGCACCATTATGCTGATCAGTAAAACACTTGATCTTTTTCAGTTAATTAAAGACACTACATATGCTTCGTTTAATTTTACAAAATGTCTCAACTTCTTTGGAAGCAAGGTTTGTAGAAACAACACTACTTACTGCTCTAAGCCTGCAAAAGGACTCCTTGTACATTTTGCACACAGTTGAGAAACCAAATCATTATTCTTCACATTTACCTCTAGTGTTTTGTGGTCAATGCCGACTGCTTGTCTGTTTTGCAGGCTTTGTCAGAGTTCAGGTTAAGAATTAAGAGTCGAGTAAGAATGGCAGTTAATATTGCATATCAAAGACAGTTATCAACCACACCGTCGTACAAGCTTGGTTGTACATCGAAAAGCTGTGCCATTTTAAAACATGTATTGTGGGACCAGAAATGCTTTTCCAATGCACAGAAACTGACTTTATTGACTTTATCCTTGCCTTTTATATTCAGCCAGTACTGTCAAAGCCATGTTGCCTAAAACTCTGCCTTTATATTTACCTCTGGCATTTTCAAACCAGCATTTTTTTTTCTTTGCATACTATTTTCAGGGTGACCATTATTACCATTGTGCCTTAAAACAATGCTGCCTAGTGGACACAAGAAATCTTTATTTTCATGTCATACAAATACAGATCATATGCTACAGTCTTTATTATAGGAATGACAAAAAGGATATTTAATTTAAAGTTGTTCTAAGTTGTTTTATATATAACATATCAGTCGACAAACATGCATTGATAAAAACAATGAAAAACTGAAAAATATTTCTCAACTGTGCTAGCACACCACTGCCATTGGATTGTGATATAAAAGGAATTGTTAAAGGTTGATTGTGCGATAAACAGACAGGAACCACCACCAAAAAAGAGAAAGCAATAAATAAAATAAATAAAAACATTAATGAGGTGAAGTGTGTGATTAAATGTGATTTTATTGTTCTCAAAGGAAATAATTTGAAAGGATTTAAACTTAGACTCTTGTTGACAACAAATAAGCTATTTATGTTCAATTTACATTCACAATAGTCTAAAAATGTGGAATTGTCACATGATTATTAATTACATTTAAAAGACATTTATATCCAATGTTTGATTAAATCAAACTAAACACAAAGAAACGGTGGTTATGTGATCTTTGCATCTGTGCAGATGTGGTTAATGTGGTAAGCGATGAGACAGGATCAGTTTTGGAACCGCTTTTATCTGGAGAGCAACATTTCTCCAACAGTGAATAATTGGGTTTTTATTCAGCAGGCCACGTGTTCCCCTTTCATTTTCACATTTAACTTCTCAACTATGCTTAATCTGAGGCTATAGATAACATGAAAGCGCCCCATGTTGACCAACTGTAAATGCACATTAATCTTATTTTTACAAAAGGTCATTTTGAGAAGATGGCTTGCAGCAGGACTGCAATATGATATATGATAGCCATGTCATAAAATACCATGCACACAAGTGTATTCTGTTTGTATCTAAATTAAGTGACCTTAAACAGTAAATAAAGAATTCCGTTACACATTGTATATTCATTGTATTTGTCATTTTCTACTATTAGAAATATACCTTCATAAACCAATGCCATATTCAATTTCATTTCTCATTTTCATTTGTAATGATTTGAAGTCCAATGCTCAGGAAATTTAGTTGCTCTGAATACTTTTGATGAGTTTTAATTTAATACGTTAAATTGAAGTTTTAATTGTCTTACATTTTGCAATGGTTTTAAAGCAAATATGTTCTTTGCTAAAAGCATATTTGTTATGACCTGGATCGAAATGTAATTAATATCAAGACGGGTTAAACATTTCGTATATCAATTTACCTTTTTAGCTAAAAATGCAGTTTAGTTGCATTTTTAGCTCAGGATTAATCTTTTCAGCACATTGATAAGGATCTAGAGAATTGAATTTTACCTCATATAACAAGTGATCATTTTTTGAAATGACATAGCTGCCTCTTGGTTAAAAACATGATCCATTTTCAGAAGTATTGCTTAAACCCAATAACAGTATATTCAGCAAATGTATCATTGCATTCAAATTACCAACAGTGAGTACTAATACCTCAATTTTTACTAGTTAATGCAGATGGTATAATTCAGAGTAATGGAGACCGAATTGTTTATGTGCTTCTTATTAGAAAACTCCTTTTTGTGCCTTTGTTCATCAAAGCAAAGACCAAAGCATTATATTGGACAGATTACATGTCTTATTGTACTGTATGTATGCCTGATGTTTAAAATAAAGCAATTTAAATATGCCTGCTTACTAGAGTTTCTGTATTATGTTGCAGATATACATTAATAGAATGTGTTAGGTATGAGGATCTTCAAAAAGTTTCAGCACTTTAATTTTAGTTGGGGTGGGAGGATTAGTAATTAGTTGTGTCTGAAATAATAATCTTGAGTTAGCATCATACAATTTCCACCTTTTTGGACCACAGAAGCTTTAAAGGGAAGACTATCACAATAGCTATTTCTAACTAGGTTGTTTCTAGAGAGTGACCTGACGTAAGTAGTGTGGTTGTGATTTCTCCATAAACCCAGTATATTCTAGTGCTGGTCCCAAGCCCAGATAAATAAAGCCCAGGACTGTGCCAGGAAGGGCATCCAGTGTAAACCCCTAACGGGAGTTATTATCTGCAAAAATGAAAAAATGTTTAGTAATTGAGAACAGTTTAGTGCTCAATGATATTAAAGCAATTTATAAAATAAAAAAAGACAATAAATCTCATTTTTTTGTCTGTTTATGATTGAAAGTTTTGTAGTCTTGATGTTACTGTATTTACTATATTACTACAAAGCTCTACATTTTTTGGGGATACAAACCATTAGACAAATCATTTTTGAACAGTTTATTTATAATTATTGAAAATTATTTACACAGATGAAATTACAAATTTTCAAGACAAAGATCACATTGGCAAAGAGCTCAGGTCTGATAGAGACTGAAAGGACTTAGACTGAATGCTAAACACTACACTAGCACCTTGAGCATGATTGGGGTTTTAGCTGATGCACACTAAAGCAGAAACCCAGAATTCTGTACCGTGGATCTGTACATGTAAACAGGCAGGCATCAATTTACCACTAAGACTTAAGACTTGTTTTAATGCCACAGACACCCCATGGTATAAAAAGCTCTTTTAAAATTTAACTTTTCAAAAAATGCAATGATTTTAAATATTCTTCATATGCCAGCTGCTATGTAAAGCTTTAAATGGTCCACCAGTTTATTCCTGTAGATAAATACATTTGTAGCAAGAAATAAAATAATCTGCAGTATCATTAAGTAGAATTACACTGTATGGTATGAAAAGTTATGAGAAGTAGATTGAGTGTGGTGAAGACATCACAATACAACTGCACTACAGTTTATTTATAAATTACCTGACACTGACGAGAGAAAATATATTTACTCTGCTGTAACAGATTATGACAAAACTCTAGCAGGTTTATGTTTTAGTTCATGATTCCTGAGTGAAACTTCTGCGGTACATTTTGCTAAGACTTAAGGCAAATGATTGGGTGTTAGGAATTTTTCATTTCAAATAAAACTGCTGACTCACCCGAGGCTCCAAAGGGAAGCTTGCACACAAACGCACATATAAGATGAATGGCGGCACAGGCTTAGCATTGTTTTGAGATTTCTGGCTAACTAAAGTAAAAATAAAAATTATTTTTTAAATTATTAATTCCAGCATTATTTCAGTATTACACATTTGAACAAAGACAGTACCAACACAAGATATATTTAAAATATTCTGTGTATAGAGTACACTGCTAATGACGTATAGCATCAGATTCATTTATCCTGAATAATGTTCTGTCTAGCTGTTAATATAAACCATAAAAGGGAATTAATGGGTTTTATCTTCCTTTCTGTGTTGTTCTTTTGTCTTGTGGAAACATGTTTGTTGGGTTTCTTGGATTAATATTTTAGCACCTTCGGCACCTCCCAGGAAAAGCCAGGCCGTCCAAAGTGACCATAGCAGGCAGTGCTCTGGTAGATCGGCCTCTTCAGATTTAGGTCTCTGTCAATGGAAATAGTTTATCAGTGCTCAACCTAATGTCATTTTACTAGACAGTAACTAACTTCATTTTTATAAATAAAAAGTGTGTAGTATTATGTATATGTTCACTTTACCATTATTGTCTTTAATTAATAAAATATATTATTTTTGAACAGATTTTAGAGCAAATCGTGATGCAGATTTTTTGTTCAGACAGACTTCAGGTAAGGATGTCAAAACTCAAACCATGTATCAGGTACAATGTCCTTATAGGATATACAGTGGGTACGGAGAGTATTCGGACCCCTTTAATTTTTTTGAGTATTGAGTAGAAGCACCCTTTTGAGCTAGTACAGCCATGAGTCTTCTTGGGAATGATGCAACAAGTTTTTCACACCTAACCAATAATGGTGGTAAATGTTAGTTTATAAGGAATTAGAATATAGTCATCCCATGAACTATCTGACTTCCAGTGAAAAGCAAAAGAGAGGTCAGTTAACCCAACTCTTCTGCTTCAAGATTTGACATGTGCTTTTTAAAATTCTGGATGTTTTACTGGATATTTTTGTGGTTGTAGAGCAAATCTCAAGACTTGCACTATTACAATTACGCAAACTGTAAATTTAGCATGATTTATGAATGTGACATTTTCTGAAGGTGACTAAATAAAAAGAAAATGATTCGTTTGGACTAGGTAACACTGAAAATATACTTACCTAACAATGACACCTGGCCTAAGATCAAAGTTCTTGTTGACAATCTGAAGAAGTTCCTTCTCTGACCTTTCAGCGGATCCATAGGTGAAGAGGGAGATAGATAGGGGATGCGCTACTCCAATAGCATACGAAACCTAATAAAAAAGAAACACATTATCAATTGTTTATTTTTGTATTTTGCATATGTTTATAAAATATTTTGTACATATTTATTTGATGGTGCGGTTGTGGCATGGTGGAGAACTGGGCTTGTGATTGGTAGGTTACTGGTTCAATTTCTAGAGCCGACAGGTCATGACTCAAGTACCCTTGAGCAAAGCACCCAACTCTAGCTGCTCCCTGCTGTCGCTAGGGTATCCCACCACTTGTGGCACGTCTTCTCCCTGCCATCTAGGGTCCACTAGTGTGAATGTGTGTATTTCACTGCATATATTGGTTTAAATGCGAAAGACAAATTCCACCGTGAGTAAAAGCACAATGGTGAAAAAGAGGGTTCTAAATTCTAATAACCTATCATATTAGGTGAAATCTTACCTGCACTAGCACTCTTTTGCAAAGTTTGGCCTTGACCAGAGACTTGGCTACCCAGCGGGCAGCATAAGCTGCAGAACGATCCACTTTGGTGTAGTCTTTTCCAGAGAAGGCTCCACCACCATGAGCACCCCATCCTCCGTAGGTATCCACTATAATCTTCCTTCCAGTGACTCCAGCATCTCCCTGAGTAAAAGAGTGTATGTCAATGTTTGAATGATGCGAGTAAATCTGTAAGTTGACACTGGAAGTTGCATCATGCACCTGTTCTCGGAGGGGTGTTGGAATATACATAATAAATATATGGATGAAAATTATGCTTGCTGTCTGGCCACATTACATTGCTATTATTATATAATCATATAACTTGTGTTAATGATTTATATATGACTGACATAGCTACAATGAAACAAGACAAAATTGGCAAGATATGTCAACATAAAATACCCTTAGATATGATTATAATTTGTATATTTGGATCAGGGGTGCACAATATGTTGACATGTAAGAAAAGGAGCATTTTACCAGCAGGTCGGTGTGAGGGACATGAAATTTGGCCTCTGTTGCTTTGTGATTTGTACTCATAGAGCCACCAAGTGGATATTTTAAGAAATGGACACCCCTGTTCTAAATGCAGGTAACATTGACCAAGAAGTTCTATGCAAAATATGCAAAAATAAAAACAATGTGTCATGAAGAAGCTCACCTGAGGTCCTCCAATGACAAACCGCCCACTGGGCTGTAGATGGTACACCGTTTTATCGTCGATGTACTTGGCTGGCACCACGGTCTTGATGACCTTCTCTTTTAGGATGTTTTTTTGCTCTTCCAATGAGATAAGATCATCATGCTGGACTGAAATAACCACAGTGTGAACACGCAAAGGAATCACAGCTCCACCCTCCTGCTTGTAGTGTACAGTCACCTGGAGACATGATTGTGTATGGAATTAGTATCTAATAAGGGTGCATCAAATCTATATATGCATATCACTGACACAATCCTACATAGTTCTCATTCTAACTAAGGGGTGTCAAACTGGATCCATAAAGGGGCGTGTAGCTGCTGGTCTTTGTTCTGATGAACCCATGAGATCACATAATCTGCTGTCTAACAAGACCAGCTAATTAAACTAGTGAAATCAGGTGTGCACTAATCTGGGAGCTACTCCAGCACATTGAGGATGGGTTTGACTCCCCTGATTATACAGCTGATCATGTGACCTCCTGGGTGGGTTGGAACAAAGACCAGCAGCCACGCGTCCCTTTATGGATTTAGTTCGACATCCCTGGTCTAACCGGTTTGACCTTTTATGAACTGTGCTTGTTAATTTTTACGCAAATTTGACAAGGCAATCCAGAGATATTAGTAAACTCATGGATTAGAGTTTACTGGTAGTTTTCTTAAACAAACATGACAGTAGATGGACTGACCACTTTTTCTAGCTGTATAGGTGGTGTGTGATGCTCTGTGACTATCCCTCTGCAAGTGTGGCAGTGTTCTAGTTTACCACCAATTAATACTCCCCATTTTATTACTTAGTTCTTTTATCCTACCCCCTTTTTTCACAAAAAAACCCCACATGCATCCTTCAAAACGTTCCCTCACCCAAAGCACTGTAAATTGTACTGCTTTAATCTGAGATTCCAAATAATTCCTACATAATTCACATATAACTATTATGC
>JAYDZF010000034.1:19411361-19427172 GCA_034509105.1 Microcambeva barbata | reverse complement strand
TCTTCTACTTCTTTGTTTCTTTTCTTTAGTTGTCGTATCTTCATTCTGCACATTTCTTAGTTTAGGTTCTGTTAGATTCTTCGCATTTTCCAATTGGTTGTCTGCCTGTTTGTGTGACAGTGAGGGGCTATGCAGTAGACGGGAGAGGCGCTCCAGTCGTTCCAGGAGTGACACTTCCCCATCATCAATGGGACGACTCTCCTGCAGGCTGTAACTCTTATTAAACCGGTGCCACAGCTGGTCCAGAGAGCTTCCAATCTCCACAGAAATGTCCCGAGCCTTCATGGCCTTCCTCACATTCCTGGTAGACCTGGTGGGTAATGATGTTTCTGGTTTCTGTATTCGACCTGTGCTGCTATGATGATGAAGATCATCTGTACTGAAGTCTGCCTCCATATCCAGTTGAACAAACCCGTCCTCCTCTTTCTCGTTTTGCTCGGTACTGTGCACCTGATTGTTAACAGGCTCATAGGAAAAGCTGGGAGAATTAAGCTGATAAACCTCTCCAGTACAATCACTTTGGGGAGAAGCTGGAACCTTGGAATCACGAATACCTTTTCCAGACACAATAGATTCTGTTATAGGGAGAGGAAAAAAAGATCTTTTTATTCCTGCGTACAACCTGGTGCTCAAAGTTTTAAATGTCCTAGTAAAGACGACTCATCTCACCTCTGTTCATTTTGGCTCTCTTGCTGTAAATACCTTCTTTATGCTTCGGTGTAATGTTGCGGTCCAGGAATTCTCTTGAGCCCAGCACCTCGGTGGAAAACCGGGGTGGCACAGCGTCATCAGATCCTGCAGAGACAGATGTCAAACAGAGTTTGTCAATGTTAAGATATATAAGCAGAGAGGACTTCTGCACCTAATGAACATCAGCATTACTGGGTTTGGATTTCCCTCAGACAAAGAAACTGAATAAATAATGCAGCGGTGGAGGCGGTGCCAAAGTGTAAGTGAGAAGGAAAGCTGGAAGAAAGCGCTCGAGAGTGTTTTAGTATCGTATAGATGGAATACTAGTTTTAAAATTGTTTTATACAAGTACACATATAAGCATGTTTTGACCTTAGTCATGAGGTTCAAAATAAGATGCATTTGTAATGACCTATTTTAAATCGAGTTTGTCTGAGAAACACCAGAGGCCACAACTGCAGTGCAGTACCAATCCTGTATCGGTTCAGGTTGCAATTTAAAATACTGTGATCACCTGACAATTGTTAATCCCCTTTTTAAACTTAAACAGATATTAACTACAGTTTACCTGAAGCATGGTGGCAGTTTCATAACTTAAATAGTTCTGTTGAGTGCCTGATAAAACAAGATTTAAAATGCTACAAAATATCTGGTTAAAAATTAATTTTCTATCAAACCAATGGGGTATTAAACATTGAGGAATTTGACAAAATGTATCAGTAACAAAATGTTTTCCATATTTAAGTGCCCTGTTGATTAATGCCCACCTAAAACCACATTGTGGCATGGCTGGGCAGATGGGCAGACAGATTCAATTTTTTTTATTGTTTAGTGCAAGGCAATAAAATGCAGTTACCATCGACCAGAAGTGCAAATAAAAGCACTACAAAAGAGATATCAGCACACTTATGACAAATATAAAAGTTATAATTATAACATTATTACGTCAATTTACACAGCACTTATTATAAGATCAACAATACTGATAAGCCTAAGAAATAAAATTGCATCGTCTTAGTATGTATTATACAATTACAAAAGTAATACTATTAATAAAGACGTGTACAATAATAAATATCTATACTTAAACTATATAGTCTGTAAGGTGTAAGTGCAAATGATAAATAAGAGATTAATGTTCTAATAACCAGTACATGTTTAAGGCTTTGGACGAGAAACGTATATTAGAAGCATTTCTGATCAAGGTTGTAATCCAGCTTTAACACTGTGTAGCCAGCCAGCCTGTAATATAAAATTCTGCAACCTTCCTAATACAATTTTATTTATTGAACCGTCAGTGGTGTCTGGCTTGTTTACATGGGTGACATGATACAGAGTAGCACAGCTGTCTCAAGTACCTGGGTGAGAGCTCTCCATTGTTGTTTCAGAGGAATTAGGTGAGAGTTCTTGGTCAGTCTTTGGCATGTAGAAGAGCTCTTCACTTCCGTGAGGTTTATAAGGCAATAATGTTGGAATAGCTAAAGAACGAATCAAGCTTTAATAATAATTGATCAACGTATCAGAGAGATCAGAGCATTATAGCACATACATATATACATACCTGCTGCTTGAACCGATACAGCGCCGCTTGGACCAGCCAGTGTTTGTGAATTCAGAACGGCGTGTTGGTGTCTAGAGTTTCTTTGTGAATATCCACTAATCATTCCGGTGTTCTGGTCCACACCTTTGTGTTTACTTAAAATTGTCTCACTAGATACTGCGAGATTGCGTTCTTTACTGGGGTTGAAAACTGGTAATGGGACATTTTTAAAAGGGCTCCGTCTTGATATTTTATCTGACTGATGAGCCGGGAGTCCATTCTGAAGCTGGGAGTAACTACTTGAGTCACTGGTAGGTGACTGAAGTGTTTGCCTAGTATTTTGCTTTGGTTTTGGGGAAAGAATAAGGTGGATATCTGACGTGTGAGCTTTATGAACTGAAGCAGAAGCTGGCTCCAAACCTGGAGGGATCTCTCGCTCAACTGCGATTTCTTCCAGAGTCATTTCTTGTACTGCTAATGCATCAGCTCTCTTGTTCTCATTCTTGGCTTTTCTCTCATTGTCTTTTCCCATGATTCTCATTCCTTCTTTCTCTGTTGCTTTATCAGGCTCCTGAGTCTGTAGTTTGGACTGCTCGACTGATCTCATTAACAGGTTTAAATTGTTCTCTGGTGGAGCATCTTTACGTGTGCAATAGTCGATATGCACATGTGGCTGTCGACTTGTAGGCTGAGGGGAGGGCAGTTGTCGGGTGGTTGCTGTGCTAACAGAGGGGAGCGGTGGAGTGAGATGAATCCCCTCTCTGACAGCAATCTGACGTACCCGGTCCTCTAGGCTGGGTTGTGGTGGTATGTGAGACGGAACAGGGAAGTCCAGTGAAATCTGCAGGTCTCGCTGTAACTGCTCAGAGAGACGGTCGTCAGCACTACGCACTGGGGTGAAGCCAACCGCAGGCCGGGACGCAGTACCAACGTTTGACTGCTCACTGCTTTCTGAATCTGAGCTTAGCTAAAATATAGAGAAAGAAGAGGGATCGTGAAAACTATGACAAAATAAAAATGACTGGCGTTTTATAAACACCCTGCATAAGTCTAGAAAAGGTCTAACCACATGATACATCTATAGTTAGTTTAAATCATTTAATGTACAGGGTGTCAATTTGAAAACTTAAGACCCTTTACTTATCCCTGCCAGTAAACAATATTAAGAATTGGAAAGACACGTCAATTGTATGTATGTATCAACACCCTGGGATGGGTGGGCATTACCCTTAAAATCTTAAATGGGAAGGGAATATATCCTTTAAAAGCTCGTTGAATTTGAATAATTTTCAAAAGTCATTATTATTATAATCACATTCCAAAGTTACAGAAGTAATTACAACTTGAGATTTATGTTTTTAAGATAATAATTTAAAAACAAATAAGTTTTGTAATTTTGGAACGCGATTTCTTGGTAAAACTAGTCAAAAAATAATGAATTAGAATTGGAAAAATAATTAAACAAGCTTTAATGTGCTACTTGACCCCCTTACCCATTTAACATTTTAAGGGTAGCACCCACCCCTCCCAGGGTGTTGAACCAAGAAGGCTGCAATATTCTTTAAATGTGTCCTCCTTAAAAACCTGATGTGTCTTTCCATTTGTTCATATTATTTACTGGAAGGGAGGTATTAAGAGTGGTGAAGTTTTTCAAATTGACACCCTATTTGTCAGTCATACAAATTTGATGACATTACATGATTGAGATAAAAGAGTGATTACAAAGAATGTAGAACCACTGCAATCTCATACGTACTCACACTAGTCATGCACATTTTACCTTTGTGATACTATCAAAACAGCGCCATCTGCCAGCATTGCAAAAAACCTACATTACTACACACATTCACCTAACCAATGTAAAAACTAAATCACAAACAGTAGTTAAGTGCTTCCAGCTTCAGCTGTACCTTAGTGTGTAACAACAGCTCTCTTTTGATCTCTTCGATTCTTTTTCGGTCCTCTGTTTTAAGTCCTGTGACTTTGCTTTCACCCCTAGATACTTTCAACACCACCTCTGCAAAACAGCCCCACAAAGAACAAAATTAACCATTAACAGAAAAGAGAAGGTTTATTTATTATAACTTATTAATTATATCTTTTGAAAAGTAAATCAATAGAAATATGTATTTGGGATATATTTTGTTGAAATAATGAAAAACGCTAGTTTTTCTTTTTGGGTAAAACAAATAACACCCTTTATCTTTTTGACATTACAGTAGAACCTTGATTTAACAGATCTCAGTTTAATGGTTTCGCATTAGTGTACATTATTTTGTTTACATGAGTTATAGTGATAGTTATTTTGCTGGTATCTTGCTTTGTTCTCACCTTTACGGCTCTAGTGCTTAGATATGGCTTTAAAACAGAACAGAAAGTGAGGAGTGAGAGAGGTGCATCTAGGTATTGGTGAAAAACTAAGTGAATAAGCAATGTTTCTGTGGAATTTGGTTATGTATGAAATTTCTCCCAACTTGTACAGTGAATCAATGTAAATAATTATTAACACGTTTTACATTACATGTTTACATATCTATTTATGTTGTTTATATTAATGTGAATCATAGTTTTTGTAGACCTGATGTTGCACCCTTGGGAAAAACTTTTTCAGACAATTCTATCACCATTTAGTGAGTTAAACTGAGGTGTCACTGTAATCACAAACACTCAAGCATACATCATGCAAACCTGTTTACCTCCAGCTCGGCTCTTTTCTGTGTCGGTTGTGCTTGGCCGACTGGTAATAAGCGAGACGGATGACTCGCTTTGCAGGAGCTTAGCAACCCTGGCCGCCAGTGAGCAGTCACTACCACTATCACTCACCAACGGGGTGCCCAATTCCCCCTCTGCAGAACTGTGAGAGGGGCTACCCATAGAAGAACTGACCCCAACGTCATCTGTACCGTCATGGCTCTGCTGCTGGCCATATGATGTCGTGGCTGTATTCATGGTTTTGACCGACAGACTGACAGGGCCGACCCTGTCTGGGTCTGCAGCACTACATCCCTCAGGCTCCGCCCTCCTTGGGGCAACATGGAGGTCATGAGACTTCAGGTTCTCTTCCCTGCTCTGATAGACTGTTGATGGTGCACTGGTCATGGGATAAGATGAAGTGGACAGCCGTGGAGCCCCAAATGGTGATGTGGAGCTCTGCTTCAGGGCAGAATCGGAGGAGGAGCGAGACAGCACCAAGGAAATCCTTCCACCAATTGACAAAGATGAGTCATCATGGCACATTTGAGTGTTCTGTCTGAGTGACAACAAGGGAGCATCACTCTCAGAGTAAAAATGTGATCCGAGGGAAGAGGTCAGTGATGACTGGGCGGACACGAGACTTTCTGCACGGCCAAGCAAATGCCTGATTTCTTGCAGTGTTGCAGAACCTACAAGAGATGAGTCTGCCTCTTGAAGGTCCAGGCAGATCCCTGGAGGAGGAACAGAATCCATGCTTAACTGTCCTGGGAGGCCATAACTGCCCTCTCTTTGGGGAGTGTCAGATTCTGTTAGAACAGAGAATGCGTGGTGTGAAGTCTGAGATTTGGGTGGAGTGCTCGTCTGGCTCTCCTGTGTCATCCTTAAACTCCCCGGACTAGCCGGTCGGTCAGACTTCTGAATTTCCTGTTGTGTTAAAGAGGAACTGGAATCTGAAGAGAACACACTCGAACTGGAAAATGTCTCCTTTCGAGGACTATCACCTGTGAATCAAAGTAACATACACACCATAAGAATGTTTACATTCCACTGCAAGGTCTAAAAGCATTTGAAGACCCCCTGGTTATTATGAATTGAATGTGTTTTGAATAAGGGATTCTAAAATATGAAAATAAACAATTCACACAGACACTTGTGGAAAGTCTGTCATAACACACCAGCCCAGAAAAGTCTATTACAAACATAGATCATCATTATATACCGCTAAATGTAAACATTTAAATCAAAACAGCAGTATAGCAGAACAGAATGACCATGTTCAAGGGCACATGACTTACCTGTCGCTGCCAGAGAACCAGTATTTTACTTAGTCTCAGTATTTTTAGAAAACTAATCTGAGTGGCCATTGTTATGATCATTCAAATAATTGGAAAAACACTATCCTGAATTTTAAGTTAAGAATTTAATTAGCCTTGACCAGCACTGCATGTTTTTCATCAATGTTTTTGTAATACCTCTGCCTCATCAAAAAGTGGAAAAATAATTTACTTTTAACGTCTTTAAACACATCAGAACACATCAAAACCAAACCTTGCCATGTTGTTCTTCTAAATACCGCCAGAACCTGTAATTTCATCACTGTTGTTGATACAGCTTAGATTTACAAATACGGGGATTAAAACATGAAGACTCCCTCATGAATACAAATAATTTACAGTTGTGCTGAATATTGGTCATAATTGCATTTGGAGGCAATATTTGAACATGGCTTTTGTTCATCTTTTGCATGAAACCTTAAAAATTTCAACCCGCCATTTCTGAAGTATTTAAGAGAACACAGTAATATTTAGCATTATATTTGGCTTAATAATATTTTCTGTCAAATTTGTGGAATTACGGTATAGGATTGGAATTAGCAGATAATCAGTTTGCAGTATCAATTTTGGACATAAAAAGTGAAATCGAGCCAACCTTACTCATGTGTACAGTTTTGCAATGAGACATCCAACAAGCTCACAGTCAGCTGACTACAAAGAAGATTTAAGCTGCATATGAGAATGGCTTGCTTACCTTCAGAGGGCAGTGTACTCTTAGTGGGTGTCCCTACTGAATCTTTAATGGTGCAGAAGTCAGTGGGAGAGAATTCAGGCTCTCTGATAGGTCCACGTCGTGTGAATGGATTTAAGATAGTTGAAGGTGATTGATCAATCCCCAAGTTACGAAGGTACAGCTACAAAAAAAAGTGGTCAGGTGATAATTAAAATAACATGATATATAATTAACCAGTAAAGTGCACATAATAAGTGTTTGTTTTGTCACTTACTGGGATTCTGTCTTCGATGTTTAGCTCTAAGGATTGTGGTGGGGAACTAGGCCTGGATGTCCAGTATGGAGCATAATTGTCCACTTCTAGACTCACAACAGAAGAGGCTGCACCCAAAGACTGATGAAAACTCTGTTCACCATAGCAACTACCCTTAAAGCTGCCTATGTTGGGCTTTGAAGGCAAGTCAACAAGCTGAGCAGGACCAACTAAAGGATGGGATTTAAAAGGATCTACCCTGAACTGATCAGCCAGTCTCTTGTCACTTGCATGTCCAGACAGCAGTACTGATTCAGCTGCAGTTAAGTCATTCTTCTGTGTGATGGCAACAGAGTGTACAGGTGGAATCTGCAGATCGTTTTGGTTGTCATCCTGCTTAACAGGGACGATAACTGTTCCAAGAGATGAATGGGAATGAGAGTGAGTAAGAGGAGATGCTGGAGTAGGTTGAACAGCACCTCCTGCCTCGTCTAGATCGACATGTCTCAAACCACTGATGTTAACTGCTCTACTATGATAATCCAGACTTTGTTGCGAAAGCAAAAGGTTTGATTCTTCAGAAACCTGTGTCTCCTTATTAGGTGAAACACCATCAAACCCATGCAGAGCCAAATCATGAAACAACCTGCTGGAACTCTGACTGGCGTTCCACGCGTCCACTTTCTGCATGTAGCTGAGGCTAGGAAGTGAATGCACCCTCCCTGAAGACAACAGCAACTCCTGACTGTGGGGTGCTTGGTCAGATGAGGACTGGGGAGTGGATCGAGGATGTGGATCAAAAGATGAATCCTCACCGGCCAAGTCAAGCACATCTACCTTTAAGGAAGATGCTGCTTGGTTCAGTTGCTTCTCATAATGAATGTGCGATTCTGTTTGGTTCTCATCTGGGTTTAAAGAAGTGGCATGTGAAACTTCAGGAACAGGGTTTGTGTTATTCAGATCCAGGGCTGGTATTTGGTTATGTTTGGTACTGGTGTCTTTGGTTGATGTGGCCTCAGTGTTTTGCAGGGAATATATGTGGGTCAGTTCGGCTGGGGCTGGCGCAGCTTTACCAAAAATCACTGCAGGTGTTGACTGAGACACAGGCCGAGCTGTCAAGAAGGAGTCATGTGCTGCTGGATGGCTGGCTAAATTCTTGAGTGTTCTTGGTAAACCTAGCACACTGGCTGAACTAGCATATTGCACACTTGAAGGGATTTTGTTTTCAATTCGATCTGTACTTCTTAGTGTAGAGATTGTGGCCTCGCTTTGGAGCTGAAGCTGTCTGTGGCAAAAGTCAGTAGTTTCATCTGGTTGCATTCTTATGGAACGAACTGTAATATTTGAGATGGCAGACATCCGAGAAGAGAGCGATGTCTCAACACTCCCTGTGGTCTTTCGATGAGACACTGTGGAAATACACCCACCCTGTGGCTGCTCTCTAACCATAGATACACTAAACTGTTTTGAAATTGAGTCTCCAACTGTGACATTGTTCATTCCAGGCCCTTTAGCATTTATCTCTTCTTCTTCTATATCCAGTAGTTTTTCATCGATTTTTCCCAGACCTTCACCAAACTTCTTTTCTTGATCCCATGATGCCTGGTGGTCACTATGAGGTGACAGGCTGTGTTGTGAGAGTGAACAGCAGCTGCTAACATCCTCTGAAATAGCAGTAGTAACTCCTAAAGGATGCTGGGATAATGAAGCCTGTTCAAGAGATCTGTCTGGGAGGTTGGACTCTATATCCGCATCTAGGTGTGACATCTGAGGGTACTGATCCAAAACCGCAGACAGATCGGGAGATCCCCTACTCACACAATGCAAACAAAAAGTGTTTAGAAAATGATGGAAACATATTTGAAATCTCAGAAAATATTTTAAATACAGTACCTCAAGGGGGCGAACTCTAATTCTGTCTGATGAAGAAGTGTAGACTCAGAGGGGATGAAGGTCCTTCCCTGAGGAATCAGCGCGAGTACAGGTGATAAACAGCTATCCTGCAAATCTGCTTATGTGAAAAATATATATATGAAATTTAAAAAACGGTTTGTGACACCTGAATTTGGGTTTCTTTGGTCACTAACAGAGGAAATTATTAAATATCTGTTTACCCAGCTGTAAAGAATCAGATTTATCAGTGACAGACTGCCCAACTGTGTCTTGTACAAGGGACATTTGTCCTTCATGGCTGACAGTGAACCTGTGTTGATTGACAGTCTCAGGCAAGCCTGATGTGTGTTGGAGGAGCTGACTAGGACCTGCCTCTGCGGGGAGCTGGTGCCAAGTTTCTATCCCCTTAAAAAGAAAAAAAACAAAGTAAGATAGATTGACAATTACAGCATGGAAAACAAATTGATTCCTTCTCACTTTCCCTAAAATATAATTATTTTTATAGTAGATTTGTATGCAAAACTTTTAACTCAGTTATTTGATTGATTTCTATGTGTTTGTCACCAATACATTAAGTTCAGCTAATCTGTAAACATTCAAGAGTAAACTGTTACATTTTCTTCACAAACACCACAACAGTATATAGTGTGTGACTAAGGTAATCCAGATCAAGGGTTATCGTGAACGAAATGGGACAGAGCATGAACCAAATCTCTAAAGGGGAAAAACATTCAGAACGTTGATGAAGTCAAGTATAAATTGGACTAAAGATTTATGCTAAATCACTATTTATGCAGTCAATTTCTAGAAAACAATCTGTGCAAATAAAAATTTAATTTCACTAATTGTCATCGACTTTTAAGATTACCTCGGATTCCAAAGAAACTAAAGAATACCAAAGTAGCTAAATTCATGACGGTAAATAAACAAACGCAATAATGACGATAAGACCTGATAGTTTTACCTGGTGTTCGATTAGTGCTGCTTATTCTTACAAAAGGAAAAAAATAACATTGATGCTGCTCATGTAGCATGTTTTATGCTTTGGAAATTCTTCGCACCGTTCGTTAGCCACCGTTCGTAAGTGTTTTTAGATCACTAACCGACTAGTACGAGCATTTAAAAGCCTCGATTGCACTTGTTGCTAACTGACGTTAGCTAGCACACTAAGTTATGCTTGTTTACTAACTATGAAACGGGCGGGAAACAAATGGTACAAGATGTACAAATGTAAACAATGGGACATAATAACCAAAATACACTTTGCTGTTCAAACAAGACTTCAATGTCAAAACAGACTCACCGTATCTACAAAATCTGCACCTACATCTTGTGCTAACGGCTCCATTGTTGTTTCTGTAGTTTTCTCTGGTTTCTAAGACAATAACTGACATTCTCGCGCATGCGCATATGAAATGCGGTTCAACCCCGGATCTGCGCGGATGCAGTTATTCAAATAGGTGTAAAGCCCGTTGTAGTTAACACTCATAGCTCAGTCTAAAATACCACACACACAGTAATACGGTTCCTGGTACTTCCGGATAGGTTAAAGTGATAAAGTATTTTCCTAGTTCTGTTCTATATTATAAACAAAATTAATATATGTAATTCTTTTGTGTAATACAGGCTCAGGTTGCATTTTAATACAGTGACGGACTGTGTAGTGGTTGGGTTTTTATTAAGAGTATTAAGCCCATGTGGCTCAAACAATAACACACGAGGAATTGGTAACACAAGCTTATTCAGTTTCAGCCTTTGGTGTTAAAGCACTGAGACACATAAATGCTCTTATGATTATCACTCTTTTTTTTTTTACTAAGAAACATTGTCTGAAAGAGACCATCCGTTCTTCCCTTCTGTGGTCTACTTTACTTCTACTGTAGAATTTTAAATCACTCGTTGATTATTTGGTGTGGCATATTCAACATGGCCGTATTTTAGCATAAAGAAAGTGTTGTGAAAGTGTTGTGAACGTGTAGGAAAGGCATGTGGGAGTCACTTGGGAAGGCAAGACTATTCAATTAAAGACAATGGTATCTAAAGGGCAAATTTTACAGACATAACTACACCGTGAAAATCAGTCATGCTACATTTATTGAGCTATTTTTTAATATTTTTGGATTATCTCCAAAACTACAAAGAGTTTAAATAATACAACACTGAGGGAATTAAGTCTCAATTTTTCTGACTAGACACCGAAGGGGCTGCGTAGTAATAAATGTATGTCAATATAATTTCTTTGTCACTATGTGTACATCACAGTCTCAATTTTCTGATGCAGTCATTTAAAAGTCGGATGGTGGTTAGTCGAGTACTCCGTATGGATACAACGCGCATGCGCGGCGCACGGTAGTGGCGATGTGGGTAAAGGTGAGGAATGAGGAAACGTGCGCAGTATGTTCAGAATGCAAAAATAAAACAAAGGAATTTAGTTGTCGTTATAAGAAACTTTATTAAAAAGCTTTAATTATATACATACATTCGATATGTCTAGACATAATCATTTTGGTAAGTACACATTAATTTATCTCTAGTCAAAAGCACCTCTTTGAGTTTTCACCAAACTTTCGCTACACTCGGGGCTTATTGTAGAAATGTTCATGCTTAGATTACATAGTTTTATTTTGCGTTTTGTTTTGTTCGACTTTTAACTCCTTAGCTAAGGAAATGCTTAAAGGCTAATTAGCTAGTAGCTTGCTGGAAAAAAGTTATATACAGTATTACTATATATGGAACGTTTTAACCACGTACTCGCTTTCAGAGATCACGTGATATTGACATCATTTATATTAAATACATGTATCATATGTATTACATAAAATGCATGTTCAATCATTTTAATAATTTCATATTTGTTTGTTTTCTAGATTTTTACAGAAGTACAAGGATTGTGGCGAACCATGTAAGTACTATTTGCCTAAACTTATGTAATAAGCATTTCGTGTTCATTTAGTTCTGATAATGCGCAATTTTCGCCACTGTTCAAATTATAATGAATCATAATACTGATCAGTGGGGAATCTTAATTACATTTCACTGTAAAATGCATAGTCGCCATATGAGGGTTACCACTGGAATACTTAGTATTGAAATGTATTGCCTGTACCAGTTTGCATTGTTTACCATTCCTGTGTTTACTTAAATGTGAATGTGAGTGGGCTAACTTTTTGCATGTGAGAGTACAATGTTAGTTCAACTGTATAGAACATGCAACATTTGGATTACTGTATTGTATGTAGGAGTGTACTGTGGAGTTTGCATGTTGTTCTTATGTCCAGGTTAGTTATTTCCAGGAGCTCTGATTTCTTTCCACAGCCCAAAAACATGCAGTTTGTTTAATTGAAACATTGAATTTCCCTATTGATGTGCTTTCCCTGTTTTATGTGAATTGGCCCCCCATCCAGAGTATTTCTGTGAAGATCGAATGTCATGACCATAATAATTTCAATGCTTCAGCTCCCGCATTTCACTTAACCTGACTAGTAGTGATGCAAATGATGCACAATTAGGACGATAAATTTCTACTATTCTCTTTCTCTCTTATTATTTATAGGAGCCCATGTTTGATGACTTCAGCTTGAGACATAGATTTGATTTAATGTTTAATGGACTCGCTGGTTATGAACCTGGTAAGTGCTCTCATCTGTATAAATGTGCTGGTATGGTTACCTTTAATTTATTTTATTTCTTAATCTACAAAAAATCACAGAAAAATGTAAGTAAAAGCAAAGGTTCCCAGGATCATACCATTTCCTCGAAAACATTAAATCTAATTACTAAACTTCTTTAGTGTTTGTGTTGAAAATGGTTTTGTGTGTTCAGGAGAAACATCTGCTCTACAGTTATTTCACACAGTTTGTGAAAAAGTTGTAATAGCTGTGTGTGTTATTTAAATATGCAACCCATAGTTTGAGTGTGTGTTTGCATCAGTGCATAGTGATAGTTGATTTGAAATACTGTTATTTTGTACTAATTTGTATGTCTGCAGTGGTCATGAAACAGTATTTTTGAAGGCACCTCTATTTTTTTTTGTCAAAAGTTACATCTAGCTCCTAGTTAGTATTAGGTTTAGACCACAAAAATGATTTTGATGCACTTTAGTTTGAGTTTTATCCTGTAAACGTTTCTCTTTTAGGTCTGGACTATAATGATGGAACATCTGATGAGGATGAGGATGATTGGTCGCTTCCTCACAACAATAGATACTGTGGTTTTGCGCAAAATTTTCTAGTCACAAAAGAGGTTTGGATTGTTGCCATATGATATTACATTTGTGCTTGCAGGGTAGGTGACATGTGTAATTTTGTATTTTTAGGAGGCTGAAAAAAATGCAAAACGACTTGTAGATGAAGAAGACAAACTTAAGAAAAAAGCAGAGAAGAAAAAGCAAAAAAAGATGGTATGCAGTGCCAAGACAACAAACATTAATTTTCTCCAAGTATTAAATTGTTTTAAATATTAAATCTGCTTTGTCGATCCCTAATAAGTAAAATTTATGTTTGAACTTAAACTTCAACAGAGGCAGCGGGAAAGACGCCGACTAGAAAGATTAGAGAAAGAGAATGCAGAGAAAGCTAGTGACCACCAGGTTTGTCAAAGTACTTTAACCATAACATTTTGATTATTACAAATGCAGTTTCTTTCAGAATGCCCCTTAATGAAACATGCTTATAACAAATCACACATATTGATTCAAAAACTTTTTAAATTAGGTTTATTAGCAACATGCACAAACCTTTAGCAATAAACAAATCAACACAACTAACATAGGCTGGTCTTTACAAATTGAACACAATACCACTTTTAATGATTTCTGCAGTCTCAGGATTAAGATAAGCCTTTAGTAGTCCCACAATGGGGATATTCATATGATTATTTAATACCTTTAGTGCTCTGGAGTTTGCATATTCTTCTTGGGTCTGAATGGGTTTACTCCAGGTTCTCCAGTTTCCTCAAACATGCAAAATTGTCCTTGACTGTGTTAAAATCCTAAAAAAAATATATATCAAAAAGGCTGATATTTCTAATCAAGCATAATTAGGCTGGCTGTGAAATCGGGACTTCTTCTAAAATCACGATATGCTTGAGGTCTTGATTCAGTTGCAAGGCATGGAGCTATAAAATTAGCACTTTTGCTGTTTTGCTCTCACTCAGGGGTTTATGTCCACCTGTGTACTGAGGAATCTTATGCCAGCTGTTGAATGCTTCCTCTTTCTAACCTACTCAGATATTATAAGGTAGTGTTTCTTAAACCTTGAGCTTACGAACTGTGATTTTAATGTTATCTCTAGGAACATCCAGTGCCTTTGCTATCTATTTGTTTTTTGTTTTCTTCTAAAACAGTTATCTTTTACTCAGTTGCTAAGTGGGCAGCACTGTCTGTCTCCTCGCAGCTAGAAGGTCCTGAGTTTGATTCGAAGGTTGGGCAGTCTGAAAATATTTTCATCTACACAAGGGGGGTGCAGCAGAAAAAGTTTGGGAACCACTGTACTGACTAAAAACCAGTCCAGGTCTGCTTAAGATGACCCCTGATTAGCGAACGTATGAGGAATTCTGTTCAGAGGGCTGTATAATCTTGAGATTTTGTAGTAATTAAAAATGATCCTTTGTGTGCAATTTGTAGAACTTGCTTGTTATATTGGTTGGGTTTAGGTGTTGCATTTGATAATTAAAATGTTTTAAAGTATGTAAATTTGGCTGATAAATCTCATAAAGGTTAAATGTTTTAATATAAACTATACATGCACTTTAAAACAAACCAAATGTAACTTTAGGCTTTGTGTCTTTGTTTCCAAAGGTGGATCCTGATTCAGTTAAAATTAAAGTTGCCGAAAAGGAAAGTGAAACTATAGTACAGAATAAAGCAAATAACCAGGCACACCCTGATCCAGGTCCCCAGAGCTCAGAGAGCAGTGACAGTGACCAGGAGGATGAGGAGGATAAAGAAAGTACACCTGAAGAACCAGAGGTTTGTGGTGGTGTATTTACAAATTGTTCTCAAGTTTTAATATGTAACTAATGATAGAATGCTCACATTAAGATGAACTGTATGTTTCAGGAGCTGGACATGAACAGCTTCTTTGTGACCAATGCAGCAGCCATCGCAAAACGCCAACAGAAAGTTAAGCACGAAAGAAAAGAAAGAAAATCAGAGAACTTGAAGAAGTATGTGCCAGAGGAGAAAGTAACCATGGATTCTCAGAACGAGGTTCAAACTAAAATTAATTTGCAATTAAAATAAAAAATGGCATTCGTTTGAGACCTTTAAAAATGTTTTTTATTTGTTCTGTTGGTCCTGTTTACAGAATTCAGGTCAGTCTGTGGCAGAGGACGTGGCATCAGAGGAGAAATTGAGGGATCCGTTCAGTAAAAGCACAGAGCTGGCAGGTACGTTGTGTCTTTAAAAATATATCTTTTTGTGCATATCTGTCCTTATTGCTAAGGTTGTTTCTGTTATTACTTTTAGTGATCGGTAACGCATATGCTCAAGCAGGAAAGCTGGAAATGGCTGTAACATATTTTACACAAGCTATAAAACACAACCCTCAGGAGTTCAAGTAAGTATAACACTTGTGAGTGAACTGAGTAACATTCTCTGTTTTGTCACATTTGATGGCAATTTGGGTCCCTCAAAGTGGAACAATGCACTTAGTTTGTCTTCAGTGAAATGTTAAAACCTAAAAATTATTTTAACTTTTAATAATAACCCTTCCAGTTGAATATACATTTTAAAC
>JAYDZF010000034.1:19360683-19377348 GCA_034509105.1 Microcambeva barbata | reverse complement strand
TATTCATGCAAAATATTTGCCACAATAGGTAACTTATGGCATTTTTACAGTACATCACCACATAACGTACAGAACATTACCACATAACGTTCTTCATCTTCAGGAATGAAGAGAATTTGACCTTGAGGTCAATAATTAATGCTACCTTTGTCTTAGGCACTCTGTTCAATTTAAGTAAAATATAAATTAATTAATTGCCTTAGCTACATTTTGCTAGTAATAAAGTATTCATTTTATTTATTTATATTATTTTTATTAACAAGTTAAAGTAAATAAAAAATCAATCAGAAAGCTCCAGACAATTGCTCTTACATAGGGCGGCAAAAACTATAGAATAAACAATTACTGCTATAGAAAAGTTTTATGATTATGGTTAGTTGTCTTGGCAGACCACTAAATTGGAAGATGGTCTTCTAGTGAATAATCCGTTATACAGTGATCTTGACTTCTCCATGAACGAGGTTTCTTTAAGGGTCAATACAGGCATTCATGCAGAGGTCTACGTGTCCACCAGCTCACATCCAGCTGTCACAGTCCAAACGAATATGATGGAATAAATTCTCTTTTTATGAATAATAAACTAGTATTAAGTAAAGCTGAAAAGCAGCACAGCCACATACCTTAGTGAAAGCTGCTCAGTATTTCCTTTTAGTCTTGCTCTGTTTCCTCAGGGAGCTGTAAATTCTGGGGGGTTAACAAAAGAGGAAAACCTCATGGAAATAGCTCAGTTCTCGGAATTCTTCACATAGCTACTGAAAAGACGTTACATTCAACATTTTCGTTTGTGTGTAACCAAAAATCAGAACCGTGCCTAATGAAAGGTTTTGAGAAAAGACTGAGAGGTAGTGAAGGAGTGAAAGTGAGACTGGGAGAGAGGAGGAGTTCAGAGAAAAGCAAAAGTTTCTTCAGAAAACACACAGGGGTTCTTTCACCGTGAGGAAAAGATTTTCCACGTTTCTCTGAATAGATCATAACATTAAAACTTTTAGTTCTAGGATACCAAGAGAGCAATATTGTATGGTAGTTCACATTTCAGCTTTCTAGCTCTAAGTTTTAATTATTTAAAGTTATTTTAAACACATTGTTTATCAAATTCAGGTAAGAAAATAATGTCACATGTAACACTCAGAGAGAATTACATCCCAGCAAACAATCGAGTTATATCCAAAAACTGCACGACTACAAAGTCAACTTACACTTTAACGTTTTAAATAAATCGTTTTACATAATTGACATAAAACATTCGTTTCCATTGAGTAACATTAAAATGTTAATTTTACAAATAGGTTTGCATTAGTAAAGCACGTACGGCCAAACAAACAAACATTTTCCACCTTTAATTGTCATACCTAAACAGCAGTAGTGGCTAGACTTGTAAAGAGGGGAAGCTCACTGTCGGCTTACATCATTAAATTTGTGAATTTATTTCAACATAAATTCTGCCCTCCTTTCCTTTTCAAGCCAATGGCCTGTGATCCTATCTAGGAGTGTGTTTTATTTACACAAAGAACAATGAAAACGATCAAGTAATTTACCAAGCAAATACCAAATTATTTACGGTTATTGTGGGTGTCAATTAAAACGGGATTCACCCTTTCGACTGATCCTCCAATCATCTTGCAGAAGCTCAGCATCTAAACCCGCCCACAGAGTCAATCACCCCAGAGACGCTGAGCGTCTGGGGGCGGGACAAAATCGTGACATTTATCCAATGACAGGCAAGTTTCTAAGCGATAAAAGACGTTCTATACAGTCCCGGTCAAGTGAATAGACGCTCAGCTTCTGCGTTGCATTTACGCTACAGGAATGTCTAAGAAGTAAACAAAATCGAGTCAGTCAAACTGCTGTGGCGACCCCTACTGGGAGACTACAAAAAGAAAAATCAATCAAACAACATATAATTCTTACAATTGCTAGTTAACTGTAAAATACTTCTTATGAATTATAGCCCTACCTTCTAATAATATTACGTGTTGTCAATTATTGACTTTAAAACATTTTATAAGACAATTATATTTGGCCAACTATATTGTTCATTAACCAAATTCTCATTTTAGTTTGCCAATAAAGTTAAACGTTGTCCAAATGTAGATTGTATGCACCAACCAATTCACTGTAAACACAACAAAACAATAAATAAAACAAATTGCCTAAGCAAGTAATTATTTTTTAAAATAGTATATTATTCATCTGACTATAATTTCCTGCATCCCTTCTGCATCACAAGCAATCCAGTGTAGCCACAGTACCAAGGTCAAAAACTGCTGGTAATATGTTTGACCAAAGGTTGTATAGAAATGTGATATGGTGGACAAAATAGCAATAGCAGCATCAATTATGTGATAAATTGTTTGACATCCTTTCAATCCAAGAAAAAAGGCAAACCAGCAACAAAAGATTGGTTGAAATGAAAAAATCTCATAAATTTAAACTTTAAGGCACAGTTTAGCTGTAAATAGCTATTAAATCAATGTATTTATGTTATTACAAAGTAGCAGTCTCTAATTAGAACTGTACATATTTTATTGTAAAATAAATACAAAATTGGCATGTACAATAAGCAGTTGTTTGTAACTGATTAAGGGTAAATGTATTTGTTTTCCTTGAGCAAAAGTAAAGTTACTTTTTACTAATTAAAAAATAATATATTATAACAATTATAATTACAGGGTATAAAACTACTTATGCTACCTCATTACATTCAAACATGTTAGAAAGTAGTGTAGAAATGTATTTGCAAAGTACAAAACTAATCTTAATTTACAATAATCTTTGGTTAGATCTCTTAACAAATGATTCAAGATCGAAGCCAATGATAATTTATATCCACAATATTTTTTCTTCAAACATGACAGGCAAGGATGTTTATTAGCTAGCCCACAAGTGCAAAGATGCTGTGCTATATGCCAACACAGACATGATTGAGTGCTAGACAAACCCTACACAATCCTTCACCCAGTCAATGTTTTAGGTCAACCAGCCACGATCATGACATAGATAAATAGGCTGGTAAAATGATTTCTTACAGTTATTGTCACTGATGATAAATCAGATTTTTTCTCTATTAAGTACTGTCATACATATTGCATTTCCACAAACATTGTAACATATTTAGAGCAAGCAGCTCCCCCAGGAAACCAAAAGCAGCCATATACGTTCACAGATTTTGTTAGCAGTGAATAAACATCATTTTCCTAATACGCTTTTTGCTAATTTTAAGCAAAAATCACAAACAGTGTGCTATGTGTAACTACAAAAACGAACCACACACTGTATATTGCACCTTAAAACAACATTTATGTAAAACTTCTGCATTATGCCTATAACAACATAGCCAATTCTACCTGTTCTACAATGCAAACATTAAGTATGGAATTGTGGTGGCAAGTTTTGCACTGCAGTTGACAATAAAGGCAGATGAAGATAAAAAAAAGATTTGCACCAGGGTTAAAATGCTACCCAAGTTTAACCTGAATCATCACTGGCAACCTAAGCTACTATAAAGCTATATAACAGAGAACTAAGGTCCATTACTGATACACGTCTCATTACAAATGTAATTAGACAGTCAAGGCATCTGTGGTAAATCTCCAAGAACATTGAGACTTTTGATTGTAGCCATGACCTGAGACAAATCAAAGATCACTGTAGATCAAGACTGATTCAGCAATTCCAACAGCGCTCCAACAGCACCGAAATAACCCTTTTGATAAAAGAAAACACATATAAAGGTCAATCATTAGACATATTTTATTGTTCTTTTATGTCATACAGCACTAAGACAATCAAAAACATACCTCATGTCTAAGGAAAAGAGCTTTCAGTTGTCCTTTACTCCAGTAGTCCATAGCATAAGCCAACAACTTCATGGATAAAGTGTTCACTCTCAAGAAGTTCCCAACAAACACCACTCTCTCAATATTCTAAAAATGAAATATATTTAATACACCGTCACAAAGTATATAAAAAAAACAGTATGCATGATGTGCTGCTTGGACCCATGGTCACTCATAGCCCTGTACAATGCTGCTTGATCCAGATTCCACAAGGCAGCACCGTAAAGAGGCTGAGAGACTAAGGCAAAGTCAAATCTTCTTTATTATAATCTATTTATTACAAAAAAAACATGTGCATGATCACAGCTTTAAAAAATGGGGCTTATGTTCATGTTTAAGAGCTGATGCATGTCAATAATACTACATAAACTGCATTGAAAATGAAATTGAAACAGATCATTAAAACTACTGAATTAAATTTGTGCATACCTCATTAAGTGCACACATGCGTGTGATTGATCCTATGTTGTTTGTAATGGTGACAAGTGTAGCTCTTGCCAAGTCTTCCTTTGTGACAGAATTTCTTTTGTCTTTGCACATCATGTTCCCAAAGCTGAAAAGTTTCACATAAATTGAAATTAATACATAAACATGTAACGAATTCCCATATTTCCCTTAGTCTTCTGAGGATGTATATGTTATGCATACCTTGAGGCAACAGCCCATCCAGGCAAACCAAATCTCTCATAATCACCCCCATAAATATCCTTGACCAATTTATCCACAGAAGTGCTTTCTCCCATTGATGCCATTTCCAGTGCTTCTTCAAAAGTGGAGCAACCGGTCAGTAGGCAACACAGTCCCAAGAAGGTACCACCACCCAAACTAACAGACAGAAAGTTTGAGGTACAGTAATTGGTTGTTTTTAGGAGTACAAATCAGAAAAAAATCTGTCCATATGTGCAATACTCTTTTTTTGCTATTGCAACGTTCTTTTCATTTAACTGTGTTTTCTAGCAAGAAAGATAAATGACTGGAAAGATTAAAATCCCTGTCTTGTTGTTGAGAAGCATTTTCCATCATTGCATATACTTAAAACATGTACCAGTCCCTTTTATTAGAAACCTGTACAACTGTTTGAATATCAGTCAGTCATGTGAAAGCACCACATTGAGTACAGTCTTATAACATCCACCAATAAAATGCAGGACATGAACGCCTCCAATGTTTACTCCAGTTAGTCCAGCTACTGACATTTTTTGAGACTGGTTTTTACAAGAAACTTTTTAAAATAAACATGGACATTTACCACTATCAGAATCTATACTACCTATATAATTGTAACATAATATAGGACACCAACCAAAAACTATTCATCTGTTTTTAAGCTTTGACTGACCTTGTACCAGTGACACGTTTGTAATTGTCTTTGGAGTAGACGGCTAGTATGCTGACTCCAGAACCAATGTTGACCAGTAGAAGAGGGTAAGGGTTTTCTAGATTATATGGTTTCTGCTCACAATGGTCTGTGTTTGTGGGGTTCTCATAGTAGTAACATTCAGGAGACCCACTTGAGACAACAGAATCAATGTAAAGTACACCCTTAATAAGACAGTCCAACTCGTCCAGCTTCAGCAGCTCCAGATCTGCCATCTTAAAAACAGAACCATGTCAAATTTTCATTTAACATGCTGAACTTTCACAACTTGAGATTACAATATGGATATTTCAAAATATATGAGTGTGATTAAATGTACGCACTCTGCGGAAGTCATCTTCAAATTTGTACGCACCACCACCAGTGGCGCAAAGCATGGTGTGCAGGCTGGAAAAATGTTTGTCTCTAGCCATCTGTAGGAAAGCTGGGAGATCATGAGTGGGAAAGCGGATGAAGTGCATGCTCCCCCGTCGTCCCCACAGCACAAGATCAGGCAGTTCCAGGTGGACATCTCTGATGCCCGTTTTGCTATAGGCTGTTTGTGAGGTGAGATAGTGGCGGATACTTTTTAGGTTTTCAACCTCCTCCTGTTCCTCTTCTGCTGTGATGTCTTTCGGCTCAAAGTAGACCAACTTTACCAATGTACCACCTATATCCATTCCGAACCATGGAAAAGCTGTGCAACCAGTAAGAAAAAAAATTAATTTACAGTAAAGAGTTGTCAGAGATTAGCTGCGTTTACTTACATGACAGGTAAACAATTACTGATTGCAATCTGATAACTAATCTAATACGGAACCAGATAAACAAATTAACACATCACATTATTTAGTGACTTACTACTCATTTGATACCTCAGTATAACTTAAAATACAATGGAAACGTATTTGCAGATACCAGAAAAGATTTACAATTCAAAATCGGAAAAACGTTGTGAAAGCATGGACCATGCAAATAATAATAATTGCATTTCAGATAATCAACCTATAGTGTTTAAGCACGTAACGTCATAGAACATTTTATATATTATATTCTTAAACAAGTTTTTCAAAGACAGTATTCCAGTAGTACTCGGGTATACAGATTTTTACTGTATTAATTAAGGTAAAACAATGTCTAATCACAGCAAACGTAGTATTTATTATGATTTAATTTACAGTTAACGACTAATAAAAAATTCGATTACAAAAGTCATTGAGAACAAGTCAATTTTAATACAGTCACATCTCACAGATGTAGAAGGTGGGCGTAGTCCCTTCGTTAAAATAAGACTATATAATTTAATACAAGCTTTTACAGTGTTGGTGCTCTTAAAATATGTAGTTCTTTGTTGGTTTGCAAAACTCTATGCTATTGAGATACTGAACCTTAATTACTAAAAGACTGAATAGGCGTTTAGCACTGTTGCTAATTCGCTAATATTAAAACTACGTCAAGAACACCTACGCGGCCTGTTTTTCTTCATTGAGTCGAGCCTCTGTCTCCCCGAGCTCGCGTTCGACACTCGCCGCTCTCCGAGCCCGCTTCCCCGTAAGGAACTGCTCTCCATGTTCGCTGTAGCAATAATGCTACCAGCTTCGGTTCTAGAGTGGGCCGTTGTATCCTCGTCTTCAGCTGCATCGGCACAATGATAGCCATTAAATTCCATAACAACAGAATGCACTGCACAAAGCCCTTTACACATTTAATTACATTAATGAAACAAAAGTCAACGCCATATTTTATTTAAGCATCGACCATTATGAACTTGTGATTTGCCAACAAGAACGAGTCGGCTCTTTGAGCAAGAGCCGACTCGTGGTTTAGAGCCGATGCTTTGAACTTAAAATATAACAGACTGATGAACTGCAGTTAGCCTATGAAATGTAAATTGCTAACAAACATTACTTTTTAATTCTTAGTAAGATCAATAGGTAAAATTGTTCACAAGTATTACATTTATATAGTCTTGTATTTTAAGGTACGCATTTGCAATGTTCAATTTTAAGATATTCATGATTGGTATAAATGTCTTATGTGTTGAAGCGTGTATGTACACATAGATAAGTCTAGATATTGCTAGCTTTCGCTTGTTGAAAATTTTGAAACTCTACTGAAATGCAAACTGACTTAATTCACTAGTCGACACTCAACTATTCATATAAACCAGTCTACTACAGAGATTCGGTATCAACGTTTCGGCGCCGATTCACCTCTGTTCGAGTTCGTTTATGTGTTCAGTTCAGTTAATTTTCTTTAACCCCCTCTCCTAATTAGGGTCGCAGAGTGGGGCTGGAACCTCTTCAACGGGCGCAAGGCACACGATAACACCCTGGACGGGGCGCCAGTCCATAGCAGGTACCTACAGGACAATTCAGCATCTCCGATCAACCTGGTAGCATGTCTTTGGACTGTGGGAGGAAACTGGAGTGCCCGGAGGAAACACGTGGACACAGGGATAACATGCAAACTCCACACAGAAATGACCTAGATCGCCCAGGACCTTCTTGCTGTGAGGCGACAGTGCCAAGTTCGTTTATCTGTCGCGTGGATTGTGCCGTTGACCAATGTCCACACCAATTAGAGATGTTAACTCCAAAAGTTACCATTTGCAGCGTTGATTGCTGTTCATAAGACATTATGTGTCTGGCTTAAAGCCCAACAGTGGCAACATTTGTGGGGTTTGAACCAGCTCTCTCCTTGATTAAACCTGCCAAAAGATTGAATACAATTAACATCAAAATGGATCTGGATATCCTTACCATTTCTGAAATATTACAAAACCGCTAATACAAATGATGGGTTGATCCAAAAATCATAGTGATTAAAATATGACTAAACAAGATTAAGATTTTGTTAATTAAACAGACAGTGTTTTCCCAAGACACCATTTTATTGAAATTACACATTTCCTTGCAGTAAGTCATGCAATAGGGAAGGCCAGTGCACATTACAGAAAATGTATATACAATAATAAAAAGCTTACGCATAGGTCGGCCTTAGAAAACAGCAAAGTTTCCAATTTAAGGTGCTGATGTGTGAATATTAACTTACTATCAATTTAACAATACAGAAACCATCACCACAGAGAAAACCCCTACATATTATTACATCTTTTGATACCAATTTGATTGGTAATATGAATGATTGTTAAGACAATCATTTCCCTTTACCATATACCAGGGGTGTTAAGTCTTATCCTGAAAGGGCCGTTGGGGGTACAGGTTTTACTCCAACCAAGCAGAGGCAACGCCTAATTGTTTAATGAAAACCTGCACCCACACCGGCCCTTTCGGGATAAGATTGGACACCCCTGCCATACACCAACTACATTATATGCAGGGTACAAAAATATCAAGGCTTCATAATGACTTTTTAAATATAAAAATATAATTTACTATTTGTACTACAAAATTTAAGTATATTATATTTTTGGAAATTTCATTTTGGAATCTTAAGTGTAAGGTCATGTTTAACTTCATTCCAATTTTTGGGATTTTTCACTTGCCACTTTGCACTAGTAAAATCAGTGCTCTTGCACTGAATTCAGGATCAGATAAAAAAAAGAGATGTCTGTAGGATGTACATTTTTATATAGCAGCACAGGTTTTAGCAAGCTGTAGGCTTATTTACATGTCGTAGATAATGATGCAATGATTTTATGACAATTAGCCAGATTCAAAAACACCCGATGTTTGCTATCAATAACATATTGATTTGAATGATTATTGGCTCTACATAATCTCTATTTTTTAAATAATGGAATACAGAACCTAAATAAACATGATTGTTTAAAACAAGGCACTTGTACAAGTTACATAGTCGATACTACTTAATGTTAGATAGGTCACTTGCTCTAATTTTGGTACTTTAGCTTCATGGCAATAAAAATAGCAGTCACCCCAACAGCTGCAGCTATGAGGCGAGAGTTAGACTGGAGTTGGTTCAACAGTCCCTGAGGTTCCTCTCTTTGCTCTGATTGAGAGGAAACGTTATTGCCTGAAGCATTAAATCCATATCCTGAAGTGTTGGCAGCTGAACCTGTCTGTCCACTAGCAAAGACGTTATTTTCCTGAATTTCATGTCTTTTCTGGGTAGATATGTTTTCAGACTGAACCCGATTCTCAGTTTTACTGTTAAGGTTTGGGCTACCTGACTGATCATTTGTGTGAGGCTGACTGAGGTTTTGTACCGATGGTAGCTCAGAAAACTCAATATTATGTTCCAGTACATCTGATGCTATCTGCATAGTCTGACTAACAGATTCATAGTGACTCTCCTCTGGCTCATTAGGGGAGAAAGCTGAATCTACCTCTGCAGGGCCATTGTTTAGATGGGATGACTCACTATGAGTAAAATTGTGAACAGCATTTTCAGAATGTGTAGCAGAAAAATGCATTGTGGCATTGCTTAACATCAGCTCATCCGAGGTGACTGAACAGCATGGCCCAGCAATTTCCGTAACTCTTCGAGGGTTGAACACTGGGATTGCTCTGGTTGGCCCCCCCGATGAAGGGCCCTCAGTCCCTGTGGTGGCATGACTAATCTCCAATTCCTGGGAAATTAAAGACTCCACAGAATGAGGTTGCTCTTCACATAGAACACCAGGCTTGCTTAAACACATGTCATCATCTACAGCAACACGGGGCAAGGACACTGCAGCAGCACCAGTGGATGCTGCTGTTCCGGGGGATGTCACCTCACTTTGGTAGCACACCGAGTTTTTTACCCTCTCCTCAGTCTGAGAAAGAAAAAAAATGATTACTTGGTAATCATACAATTTATATATATCAAGCTGCCTACATACACACACATAGAATTTTCTATACGTAGATCTTGAAAACCTTTATTAAAACAAAACCCAAATATTTTAGACAGGATTGCACATTCTAATTTAGTCAATCACACAACAAAGCTTCTGACTTTGAGTGTTGTAATGGTTTCCCTTCCTCACTAACGTGAAATACTACTGAACAAAACTACTTCACTTCAACTCAACAATGTTTATTCTGTCAAATGCATGTCTCTGTGTGTTGAGTGTATGTTGTAATAACATGTAGTGACTATAATTTAATTTTTCAATAAGGCATTTATCCAGTCAAAAGTTTACTAAACACAAATATGATATAAGCTTTATTTTAACACCATTTTAAGAAACTTCTTGTCTTGAGTAAATGTTTCAAAATTAAATATGAGTTTGTGGTCCCAAGTAGACACAACATTGGCTATTCCTATGGCCGTGTTAAAAGTTCTAACTTGTCATCTAACTTTCATGACTGAATACATTTGTTGAGCTCTCTGTGCTCTATATTAATCAGAGCTAGTCTGTATGCATTCATTAGTATGCCACAAGAATTACATTGGGAAATTCCAGGAATCTTTGAATATCTGATATAGATCTATTTCTAAGAACCCGTAGGTCCCAAGATTTGTAGACAACAAGAGTCTTCAATAAAAAGCACAAGGAGCATGCTTTGTGTCATGCTTTATTGAAAATTTGAACATGGTCTTTTACTTGATAAATGTATAATTAAGAAATGTATTTACCTGGGTTCTGTTTGAGCTGTTTTGTAAGTCCTGGGTCCCTTTTTCAGGAGGGCATGTGTCTTGAATTGGATATTTCACAGAACTAGAGTTTTCTGGGATTCCCGCTGGAACTTTGCTCTCCTCCAGTGTATTAGGAAGCTGGAGTGGAGTAAAGGAGTTGTTGGACTGATTTGAAGACACGGTTACTGAATTATTAGGAAAGGAAGGTGCAGCAACTAAGGTTGGTACAGAACGGGCAGTTTGGCTATTCAACGAACCTAAAGCAGGTGTAGTTGCAGAGCTGACCAAGACCTCAGTTTGCTCAGGTCTGTAGGTCACCTGGGGAGAAGAAACTGGGGAAGGGGGTATTACGCGAGAAGCCAATGGTAGTAATTCTGCACTGAGGGCAGGTTCAGAAGAAGGACATGTTGGAGTCCGAGGGGCGGAAACTAAGGCAGGGACTTCAACTTGATCAGGCACGCTGGGATGAGGAGTAGAGGATTGTACTAAATCTTCATTTCGAAGAGGTTTATGGATCGTTGCTGTGGTAACTGTTGCTGAAGCTGCTGCTGAAACATTGGCTTGAGATAAAGCAACAGCTGCAGGGTCAGACGCAGGACTGGGAGATGGAAGTGATGCAGAACTAGCTTCAGTATTGGCAGGGGTAGGAGCTGGAGGAGAAGCAGCTGCAGATAAAAGTTAATTTGACAAAATGTTATCATAAAGTTAATTAGAAATAAACATTGGTTTTCAGATGTTCCCAGAGGTCACATTACAAGCGCAGCATAGTTTTATGTCAGATGCCCTTCCCAATTGAGCCATTCAACTTCTATCCTGGCTTTGAGAGCACACGGACAAATACAGCTTCCAATGGCTATGCTCTTTTACCAAAAACATGATTCATCATCAAGATTCAAACCCTGGTTTCCTGATCTTAGAGGCAGTGGTCTATCAACATTACCGGTATTTTCCAGATTATTTTTCCCAACCAAAGAACTCAGTTTCAAAAAAATCATAGAAAAAATAAAAATCCAAAGTCAGGAATGTAGCCAATATTAATGCCAATATGCAATACCACTATACAATTCACAATTACTCTTTATTTGCAACAATTATGTAATTATTTTGTGTGTTTAGTTTTACTTTAAAGCAAAGAAAACGTAAACTATTGGCAGTGTACTGATTTCAATAGCCTTACTCTTTATTCCTCTGATTGTGTTATATGCCTCTTCAATCTCAACAGCCAGAGATGGATAACTGCACTCCCGCAGTGCATTGATGAGTTGTTCAGGCCAGTTTTCTCTTCTGCGTAGGTTATCAAGCAGCAAATTAACAGCACCGTAGTTTCCATATTGTTCTTTCTTAGCCTCCACCTCCTCCTGTGAAAACAGGATACACTATCAGCAAAACCAGGACATCATAGAGTGGTGTTGCATTATTTTACATTTGACTAAAAAAAATCAGGCCCAAACATGGACACAATTAATTTAGTTCTCAGTGGACACAGTAATGGGAACTACAGTTTGATTGGTCGTGCTATTACGGGTTTACAAACTACATGTTCTATTGTTTGATTATGCTCCTGTTAGTGGTCTCCACGGAATACCGTCGTCTGCATTATTACTTTGGCATCGTTTTTTCATCGAAACCCTCCCTGTCATAGTGGGTAGGAAGCTATGAGACAATATAAAAGAATATTAAGAATTTGGGAAATTATTATCCTGGTGTATGCAGATGTTGAAATAGTTTCTACAGTGTTAAAGAGAATCTTGTCAAGTAAAATTACATAATCTTTCTGTAAAACATTTTAAGGAGCACATTGTCAGAATGATGTAAACTTTCGTCAGTTAACATTATTTTGTCCACGGCAGGGTACACCAGCGTTTAGTATTTTAATAGCTTTAAATACAAGTATTTAATACATTTTATCATGAGAAAAAGGATTACCCGATCTGTTTGCGTGAGGCAGGGCAAATGAGGCAAAATTTCTGTCACTTTGACAACTCTGCATAAACGACCCCTTATTAGTTTGATTTTTTCTTCAAAGAGCTTGTTAGACGCATAGGCCATCTTCCCGCTAATAGTAGGAGAGAAAGAAATGAGTGCATAATTAGTTTATTCTAATAGATTAATAAATGAAATGTAAGTATATTTGTGTTTTAGTACCCTTTTTAAAATTGTGCTTTTATTTCATTGATATTACTCCAGTCTGTCCTTGTATAAGAAGCCCTGAAAAAAAACCAGGATGCACATAATGTATAAAAAATGTTAACCCATTTCTTCAAAACTTGGGAGCTTGTTATGTACAACATATAATCTGTTCACAATAGCTTGGCACTATAAAGTACACAATAAAGTATTATGTAGCATGAAACAGTAATCACTGGCATTTACTTTAATGTGTGTGATGTCAGACTAGGGAAATGTACCAGAAAGTGAAAGTAAGAATATAAAACATTTTTGGAAAATCCAGAAGTTTGTTTTGATTTTAATGTAGGGAGCATTGGGATTAATAAGTACAAACTCTACAACACCACAAAATATATACTAGCAAAATGAAATATTTTGTTTAAAAATAATAATGCTGGAAGAATAGTTAGAATCTGTTACATACATATTTACATACATAAATTATGTTAGAGTAACTGTAGTATATTTTGTGAACATTTCAGCATACTAACAGCAGTCAATGAAAAACTGCCCAGTATTATAGCAGATGCCTTTATCCACAGCAACTTACAGTTCCGTTTGTTCATTTAGTAAGATTTTAATGTCATTACACTCATGGTTACATTGATGATAGGAAACTCAATATACAATATTAATCACCTCACAAGGTTATATCAAACACAGTCATGGGCAATTTAGTACCTCCAGTTCACCTCAAGTACATGTTTGGGAGTATAGCACCGAGAGTAAACCCACGCAGACATGGGGAGAACATGTAAACTCCACATAGAAAGAACCCAAACATTTGTGGATTAAACCGGACCTCCTTGCTGTGAGGTGACAGTGCTATGCCCTTAACCATTGTGCCACCCACAGTACAGTTACAGTATGAGCATTCGAGGGCCCAACAGCAGCTACCTGTTATATTCATGAAAGATAAAGAAAATAAATGAGACTGCTCCTTTCACAGTGTGTGGATATCTGCTCTGTATAATCTGAGTCAGTGCATGCATGGAACTGAGAATTTAAGATCCAGGCTGTCTCGTCTGTTGCAGCACATGCTCTGATGAAGTGGATTTAACGCGTCAGAAGTTATTTTGTATAAATACAAGTATTATGTTACATAAGTATTATTATAACTCTTATATGTTAATACATTTGTTGTTCATTTATTTAAAATCTTAACATACCAAATTGTAAAAATTTTAGAACTTGAAGTACATTTTTACAACACTAATCTCTTTTAGTATCTCTCAAAAACGGAAATAAATAAAAGAAAATTTGATTATTTCACTTATAGGCTGTGACCTTTTTTGTCCTTTGTACATTCAAGAACTCATAAAACTGGATAAGAAATTTTATAAGCAATGCACTTGAACTTGTGTCAAAAGGCACCAAACACATTAAGCAATTAATAAGTCTGAATAAAAGGCAATGGTAGATGTCAGTGTTGGGCCCTTGACCACGGTTGTTAACTCTCAGTAGCTTTAATTGGATTCCAGTACAATTTAAAGTAAATTTTAGTAAAACATCTGCTGTGAATCCTTTCGACCATTCCCCGCACTCCCACTCCCTCAGAGATTGTAATCAGCATTATTGATCTGTTATGGTTTTTATGCCAGATGCCCTTCCTCATCCAATTTATCCAGGTTTGGGACCAACAGTACATTCAGTGCTGTTTTATTGCCGTCACTAATATATTTTGGTGTGTAGCCACTATCACAAATTCAAACAATCTACAACCACCACTGTCTATTGCTCCAGAACAGTTCTGCACCAAAATGCAGTTGGCAAGGTCACCTCACAGCAACCTGGGTTCAATTATTGAGAGTGCTTTGTGGCCATTCTGTGTGGAGTGCTCACATTCTTTGCATATCTGCGTGGGCTCCAATAGTAACAAGAAGGATGATCTGCAGATAAACTTTTCATGACAGTGTTTGACACTGAACTTGAATTGGTGAGTCTTGTGTAACCTTGTAACTACCTGTCCTGTCATGAATATAACCAAAGTGTAAAACAGGTAATAAACAAATAAACACCTAAAGCACTTAAAAGTTGTTCTGTTGATTTGTACTGGCCAAACTCCCAATATATTATATGGTATTATCAATCTAGTTCTCCTACAGCTATCTACAGGAATCAGAACTTAGTGCAACCTATTCATAGCCATTAATTAACCCAATGGTTTATGAACGATGACAGAGTCAAACATTATTAACGCCTGAAGGAAACGACAAGGGCACACGTCCTACATTACCAGTACGTCCCCTGAACGTCTAGGTCATTACACTGCAGATTCTCAGTCTACATTCAATCTTAGAAATACCAAAAAGGGAAAATGGGAAGATTTTCAGCTTATCTATTGGACTGTGGTTAGTGAAGAATAGTCGGCATGATATCAGGAGCAAGAGCTCACGTCGTTGAAGGCAGAAAGAACATGGAGGCTGATAAGGTGTAAATAAAACATAACAACGTAAACATTAATACAATCGTGTTTCAGGTACAATAAATGACCGTGTAAACCCTTTCATATTGTGCCACGGCGTTCTAACAAATGTTCCCCTTAAACGACCTAGTGTTACTGGAGTTAAAGAGTAAAGCAGATAAATTAACTAAGCGCTGTATAAGAGCTAAAATGTCTACAGCCACTGTTCATAAATATGGGATTGAACGCACCTTTAAATCCGAAAACTCAAGGAAGCCCCTCAGAAGTCAGACTCTGCTTTCACTATGAGGTTCTCCTTCCGCAGTTGGATGCTTAAACCCAGCCCACTGCTGGAACACCTCTGCCCTATAACGTCAGTCTTGCTGCTCTTTGCACTATGGAAGCCAAAAAATATAAATACATTTATAAATACACACATTTATCAATAATTAAATAATTCGTGTATTTATCTAATATTATTTCACATTTCCTTGATTATGTTTCTGTAGCTATATGTTAATTGAGTGGGCGGTCCTAACCTAATTCTAAAGCAGGATTGGTCAATTTGGTGAACCAGACAAGCAACCGAACAACTCTATCGCGCCACGACACAAGCTAGCTATGAACGGAATACGAAGTGCAATATCAAACTGTATTACGAGTCATATAATACAAGAAGGTTTGTTTACAACATGATGTGAATAAAACGTGGCTTCTTTTTGTCAGAGCTGGTTGCACCACTTTTTTTTTAACTGTACAATATGTTATTCGTGCACTCAGCACAAAGTTCTGTCCCGAAATAAAACAACACCGCTATTGGTAGGAAGATTGGATATAATAAAAGCCCTGCAACTAGACATCGTCATATCCGGGATATTCCTTCAGTGCGCCCAGTGTTTCACTGTATGAATTGGAAATGTATAAATAATTCAAAATACTCAAAAGTCAATAGTAAATAAGTGAAATATAATGGGGGAATAAGATACAAGGTAAGACAGGGCAAAGTTTTCAAACAATTTAAGAAGTAAATACACCAACAGTTTGGGCACCAATAAAGAAATTGAAAACATCCTGGACAAAACTGTGCTAGCAAAAATTTTTTCGTCACAGCATCACCAGAGAAGCACTGGCTTCACTCGCGGTGAGTATGATACCTCACTGTCGTCTGAGGATGAAGGAAATCTTCATTTTGTGCAGGCGCTGGTTCATGCTGATGCGGTGGATGCTGATGAGATCAGCGATCTTTTATCCAACACGTCAGTCTCGTCAGAGAATCGGCTGGAAGACCTTTTAGTCCTTGAAGACATTGAAGACCTGGAAGACATTGAAGACCTGGAAGACCATGAAGACCT
>JAYDZF010000034.1:19276648-19290880 GCA_034509105.1 Microcambeva barbata | reverse complement strand
CAAAGCTTTTTAATATATAAGAAAGCTATAATATAATATAATAATATAATATAAGTTATTAGTTATCCAAAGTGGTTTGGTGCCTTCCTCGTGGGAACTTCTGTAGTGACCTGTTGGCTCTGGGAATCAAACCGAATCACGGTGGATTTAAATAAAGAATGAAATAATTAATATTTTTATAACAGAGAACAAAAAGGTTAAACTTTTTTCAAGAGTTTTTAATATTATCATTATAATATTATTTTATTTACAATAATAATATAATATAAATTTGTATATATAAGTTTTGCTTTGGGCTTGAAGGTGTAAGATGTAGAAAATGTACATAATGCAGCCCATTATTTGCCAGCGATCTTTGTATTTCTAATTTACAATACTTATTTTAATGTTGACCTTTTTAGTGATGTAGTGTTTTATTGAAATATATGTTTTACAGGACTGGTATCCTAATTTATTTAATATATATGTTCCAAATAAAATTGATTTAATATTTCATATTACATTTCAAACCTGACTACAAAAGTCTAGCCCCATGATGAAATAACCCTTGCTCGTTCGGTTTTTAAAAATATATATAATCCATTTATTTAATTCATACAAAAGAAGAAACAACTCTTATAAGAGCAACAGTACAAAACGTTTAAATATATAACTATTCATTAAATACATGTGCCTTTTTAACAGTTTTTGATAGTGTCTAAAAGACTCCTCATCGGCTATGTACAAAAGCAATGCTGAATAATAAAGTCTCTGGATTTTTTTCTTATGCGTGCAATGAGTCATCAATGTCTACATCTGAGTCCTCGCTGAAATCGTTCTCCTCGTCTCCATCATCCCGACCCTGTGATCCTGGGCTTTTTGGTGGCACTGCAAGTCCAAGTTTGGCAAGTTTGGCCTGTTGCTGCTCCAGACTTTGTTTCCTCCACTTTATGCGTCTGTTCTGGAACCAGACTTTGACCTGATAAAGAATGGTGACATTAGTTCCGAGTTCTAGGTGGTTACCAGTATGTCTTATTTCGAACATTGTGTGATATTGTGGATGTGTTTGGGCAGTTTATTTACCTGTGCTTCGGTGAGCTGGAGTGCTGATGCTAGAAGGAAGCGCTCGGATCCCACCATGTACTGTTGGCGTGCAAACTCTTTCTCTAATCTGGACAGCTGCTCGTTGGTGAAACTGGTGCGCATCCTCTTTGATTTACCGCCTTTGTGCTTGTAATGCGAGTGGACGCCTGGTTTGTTCAATCCCACATCTGTAGAAATGAGAAACATATTTGTAACTGTAGATCATCATAAGTTGCCCGTTTAATTTAGTGAACTGGAACACATTTTAGATTTAAAACCGATCAAAAATGCTCACCTTGTGAATAAATAGTGCCAGCGCATGTTGTCTGATAGCTGTATGGTGGACAGTAGTATCCGGGGTAACTGGCCTGTGTGTGCATCACAGCTGGATTGTACAGGTAGTGAGGAAGCGGAGGGTACATCTGTCCGGGATGTATGTAGACGCCTAGTGGAGATGGTGCAGGGCTTACCGAGCCTTGGTGTGGACTGGCCCGGTTTTTTTCGTTGTGATCAGGTTTGGCGAGCAAAGACTCGATGGTGAAGGATTTCCCTGGACTTGGTTTGGCAGCGGTGGCCAGGCACGCACTGCTGGCATAGTCCGGATGAAGAGTAGCGTGTGGGCGCACTGAAAATCCGTAGGGTCCGAGAGTTCTGGGTATCTGCATGGTTTCCTCTTGTCAACGGAAAAGTGAAAGCGAAATAAAAAAAGGATGTCCGGAGGCCTCTGTTCCTTCTTGGAATGGAGAGAAGTAAAACTATACTGAAGGGAAGCAGCGGCCCTTTTTATACCCGCCCAGAAGTGCGAGGTGTCAACGACCCCCTTTGGCGCCTTTGTCTTTCAAAGTAGCAGATGAGTCAAACGAGCGGCGCTACAAGGGATCCAATTAACTGATGGAGTTGTAACAAGCTGAGATTGTCAAATATCCTAATGGCCCTTTCCACTATATGCCCCGGAGGTAGCCCGGGAACATAGAAAGGGGGTATTGGGCTGAGGAGCGGGGGGTCCAGATTTACTACAAATTCCTGCATGGCGGTGCGAGCCAGAAGCTCCCGGTGCTGCTGTGAGGGGCCATTGATGTTCTCAAATCATCTTATTTCGGATATCTGGAATCAAAGCACGCCGCCAAATGCGCCACACAGCGGAACAAATACCCTCACATCCAGAGGTCAACAAGAAGAAAAAACACTAGAAACCTCTAATCACATTTGAGTCCGTTCTGTGTCTTAATTTAAGACCGAGGAATCCAGTTAGGAAGAAGAATGTCTTTATTTGTCGTATACAAATAAGTCTAGTAAAAGGAAATTATTTTCCCTCATATACCTGTTTGTAAAATGACATATTTTTACCCCGAAACCCCAGTCACCTTAAATTCAATAACTGTGTATTATATTATAAATACCGGTTTCAGTCTTAAGGTGTCAAATGAAAGTGTAGCTGATCTATCGGTCTGTGTGTAGTTCACCCAAACAAGCTAATCAGGTCTCCACCCTTAAAATCAGGGCTGGTGAGAAACCAGAGGTGTGCAACTTTGCAGTTTTAGAATGGGCTCTTGGTCGGGCGTCAGTTTCTTCAAGATACTGCTCTGACGTCCCTGTTATTTGGATAAATCCAAATAATCCAGATAACAAACGTCAATATAATGTTAAATATAAACTATTATTAATAAAAATATCGTAACAATTTATAACAGAAAATAATCAAAATAGCAAGACATTGTTTTTGCTTAAAATGAACAGTCCATTACCCACACTTTACTCTTAAATATCATTAGCAGTTATTTATTGTCTACTCTTAAATCGTACCATCACATCTGAAGTATTTATTATAAGTGTTCCTTATCCAGCTTTTTCAGATAAATCAATGAACTGCCTTATGAATGGAGAGTTAATACCAGTTGCCTTAAATAATTTAAAACATAATTGAAAAACATGTCTTAACATTCAATGGAAAAAAAACCTAATTGGTCCATATTACCAGTTTAACCTTGTAAAATCTGATATTTTATTGTTTTCTGTTCGTGTCATACACGTGATTGTTGTATGTTGTATTTTTTTGATACGAGTGATACAATTCATTCATTGAGTTTTCATTGTATTATCATAATGTGTATTTTATCTGAGACTTTAAAACAGTATATAAACACCATTAATGGTATACAAATGAATTTATAAAATGATGTATAAATTATTCATATTTCGATTTGTTTTAATTAGAGGTTCCTGTATACTGGGAAAATGTCTATTTAATCATTAAAAAACAAACAAACAAAAAGAAAATCTATTTTATTGAGCCTTTTCCATTACTGTCCGTCAGAAGATGAAACGCTTGAGATGAAAAGCCGCGGTTTCACTGATGGAAGTGATTTGCTTTCTTACACCACTTTAGTACAAACAGTCTCTCTTTTAAACTCGGATTATAGCCAGCTCTGCAAACTCTCCAAGCTCATTGTCGTGAGCTAAAGGCGCTCGGTAGGACCTGCTAAATCGCGCTCAAACACGGCCGGACAGACTGCGCCTTTGACTTGTGCGCTTTCTAATTACAGCGCAGTAGCTGACACCAAAGCGTCTAATGAAGCAGGTAAACAGCAGCTACAGTGTGTCACTGTGCACCAACACCAGACCAGAGCTTCTGTGTCTGACATGTGATCTAAGGAATCAATCGAGGACTTTCTAAACATTAAACACTGCTTGAAAGCCGGTTTCATGGACCACTTTTAATAAAATGTATCACCATGCAGTCATCTCCACGAAGAAATCAGTTAACAGTCCTGATGTTTGAAAACATATTCCAGTTCAGTCTTGTATGATTTAGCTCACAAGCTTATCATGAAGTCATTCATCAGGTAATTTAATGGAACATCTATGATCAGAATTACTAGCCATCTACTAGCCGACCAGCACAGAGAGGGTGAACTACTTGGTTTGAAACGTAGCCTGGATAAATAGGCATGCCGCGTCAGGAACTCTACCCGTCGTGAAAACCATGCCAAATCAATAATGTTGACCCCGATCCGCTGTGGCATCCCCTGAATGTGAGCATCCAAATGAATTAACGTAATCAGTAAATCAGGTGTGTTTGAAAGTGGGAAGATCTTAAAACTTTTAAGGAGTAGATTTGGCAAACCCTGGCAACATACTCAAAGTGGACCATAGCAGGGAAACCTCAGCTGTAGAACACGTTTAACCAACTCTACCAGCAGTACTACATTGCTACTCTGTGCTGCATCACACCTTGTACTAATGTAAATTACTACATCAAAATACTTTAACAAAAAGTTTTACATGGTTTTATGCATTATAGCTACTTGGATAAGAGGCCAAGGATAAATGAACCAATGAGTCAAAATCAAGACTTTAGTTTGTGTATTAGAGCCAGACAATGAATACACTGAGGCCCTGGAGGTCCAAGTGTCCTTTCACAGTAGAACAGTAGCTGCCCCTCCTATAACATGACCGCCCTCTTGTAAATATCTAGAATTGAGTTCTCACTCATGGGTAGCCATTGAAATAGTGCTTTTATATCAGGGTAAAATATCGTGCATTCTGAAGGATTTACTGTATCTTAGCCATGTTGTTACTTTATCAACTATATGGTTAAAAGTTTTGGACACTGCTCCTATATTTGAGTTCTCATGTTTCAGTAACCCACTTCAAAATTATGCAGTTATGTAAAAATGCTGTTACTTTATGGTAGCAGTTTGTTCCAGCCTAACTATTCCTGTGGACAAAGCGAGGTTCATAAAGAAAAAAAATGACGAGTGTGGTGTGGATATATTTCAGATCCCTCTTCAAAAAGCTAAAAGATTTCATATGGATCAACTTTTTTTTTTACCATCATTTTATCAATACCTCCAGTAACAGCCAGCTGTAAATGTAATGTATGTATTAATAGTAGCACATCGAATTATTTTGTGTACTGTTTCAGACAAAGTATGAAATAGCACCAGCAGAAGCTTGTTCTGCATTTCATTCATAACTTGAATTGTTACCTTGGAGGTAAAGTTCATAAACATACCGATGATCATTATTAGCCTTGTGAAAATGGACCACTATTCTCACCCAAACCCATTTACACACATCAATCTCTCTTTTTTCTGCTCTATTAATGTGAACTAAAACAACCACTGTGTGAATGAATAGCCCATCTCATTTCAGAGGCTCATTCTTTTTGCTCCTGTAATGACATTCAGGGTCATCAGGGTGAAACAATAATGAGCCATTGGCCCCTTTCTTTTGACTGTTAAGGGTGGTTGGGCGGATGCCATGGTAAACCACGTCTGGCTCCAATACACACCTGGTCATAACAAATTACAGTACATTGTATTTTTCAAATAGGAGGTTGTTTTGCATTACATAAATTACGGTGGTCTTAGGAAAGTTTAAAAAATACTAAATCCAAGTCGTGTGTATTCTGGCCGTCTGACACACCTGGTCCTTCTTGATTGTCCAGCAGTGTAATGCTAGTGAGGAGTTTCTCCAGCAGGACTAAGCATCGTTTAGACTCCCTAAGTGCTTCTTGAGGACTGAAGGCTCTAAAAGTGCTCCAATCTCACACTCGTTTTGAAGGTGTGACTAATGCTTCATTACCCCACAGGCCCATTGTTCTATCTACTGCAATCATCATGTAGAACAATTCAGCCTGATTGGAACTTGAATACTTCTGCAATTAATAGGCCACAATCTTTTCCCACTTGGAATTAATAATGGCATTAAGGTACTGGTAATCAGAGTTAAACCTCGGTTTAATGCTTATTATCAGTAAAATTTATTATGTTTAGGTCATATATACCCTTAGAAAATTAAATGAATAACAATCCTTTAAGATATTATTCATTAAGATATTTACACTGTACATGACAAGTACATTTCCATTCATATTTAATAACCTACAATTCACCACATTTAAATACATTTCAAATTCACACATTTATATTTACAACAAACAAATTCCCCCAAATGTCATGGCTTTGGAAGCTTCTGAAAGGCAACTGAAACATTTTGAGTTAGAGGATAATATTTTAAGGCCTATCTGCCTTTTGTCTGACATAATGAAAAAAATGACATTATATGTACATTTCCAGCATTTAGCAGATGTCTTTAGCCAAAGCAACTTACATTACAGTTACAGTATACAGTCTGAACAATTGAGTGTTATGGACTTTGCTCAAGGGCAACCTGGTAGTGGTGGGGCTCTAACCATCATCTTTAAGATTACTAGCCAAGCACCTTAACCACTAGGCTACAGCTGACCCAAGAAAAAACATCTCTCCAAGCAATGTCCCCTAATATAGCCATGACAAAATGGTTTAAAACCAAAAAGAAAGCGCAATGAACCCTCATTAACCCTTATCTTAAATTAATAGACATTTTATGGGCATATCTGAAAAAACATGTCTGAGCAAGGAGGCCTAGTTTTGGCCCATTACTATTGAGAGAAGTATTGGGCAACTTTTTTGAGAGGCTACCCAAAATACTAACCATGTGTATGTATGTATTATTGATCAAAAGCAACTTACAGTAGTGTCTATAAAAATAGGTTTATGGTATATGGGCAAGAACCAATGACCATTTGATTACTACTGCAGTACCTTGACTTCTAAGCTGCACCATGCCACTGGGAATGTAATATATGAAGAAGAATTCTGACTCAGATGTTTTATATATTGTAGTAATCCTAACTGACCTAATAGAGGGAACGTGTACTTCAATTGTAAAAAGAAAATCATACTTTATGTTTACATCAGTGTGATTTTCACTTTATCAGAATTAAACTACTTACCTTAGTATTTTTAGACTAAGCTAATGTGTGATTCTCTGTAATTTTAAGCACCGTAATTTAAATGAACCTATCACACATAGATGACTTTCTCAGCTTTGTGTTACACCAGCACACATTCAGTGAAACTTAACAGTGCATTAAGCAAGTGTGAAACTGTCACTGTGAATGTGACAGAATCTGATGTTTGGTGTAATTTTATACAGCCCATGATGGAACATGTAATATGTGGCTGTAGTGCTCAAGTGCCACTGTGCAGGTGGTCCAAATCAGAGGGGGGTATTATATAGGGGTGTTCCAGGGTGCTAGAGGTATTATAAGGGGTATTTGAGAAAGTTATGCATGGAGACACTCTTTAATGGAGGTGAGAAGTGGTGGGTTGGACTTTGACACTTCATCACTGTTTACACTTCCTGTCAGTTTACAGGCGGCTGAGAGAAAGCCTGGAGAAAATGCGAGAATAAAGGGAGACAGCGAGAGAGACAGACATACAGAGAAGACAGACATTTTTCTAGCTGATGATAATGGACCTAAAAGACAATACATTTGGTGCTCAGTTAAAACTCATGCAGATGGAGAGTTCATTTTTTTTACGTTCGATGGGTATGGAAATGAGATGGCTGTCCACACGCCAGTATATATTCCCTCCTTACTTTGCAGTTGGAAACTGATTTCTCTGAACAAACTTTGACCCCATGTACGAAATTTGGTGTTACTAAGTTAATCATCAGACAATGTTACTGTATTTCATATTTTAGCAGGCCATGTTTTTTCCTGTACACTCCTGTTGTGTGACTTTGGTACAATGCCTTTTCCCAATTTTAATCTAATGCCTGCAACACATTTTACACACAATTTCTTATTATATTAATAAAAAGATAAAATTTTATTACAGAACCTCATAAATGAGTCGAAGTGTGCAAAACTTTCTAAGTAGTATTGTACAACATGCAATTGGATAAACATAATGTAGAATAAATGTACTGGTAACAGAGAAGGAATAAATAATTAGAGATCACTATAAGAGCAATTACAACTCTTCTTGTGTTATTGTCTCCAATTATCACTCTGTGGGAGCAGCATCAGAAAGGCTCAGGATTCACACTGCTTCTCCATTATTTAGTTATTCTAGTTTAAATTATCCAGACCCTAGATAAAACTGGTCGGTGATACAAAAAAAGGTTGGGGATTAAAGCTTTTTATGAGCTACAGTAATATATAAGTAGTATCATTTTTAGATGCTTATCTTTTCCATAATAAATAGTATGTATAACATGCATATTGATTTGATATTTTTTAGGTTATTTATTTACAACAGCCTGTTATAAACAGTATAATGGATTTCAAATATAATAAGAAGTGTACATTTTTTATGTTGGGAACTTAATTACAGTTTTGCCAGCAACTCAATCACCCATGATGACAAAGAAAAGTACAGTTTAACATTAAAAACTAAATTATTAAACCCTTATAAAACCCTAAAATTATTACATGATGCTTAAATGCTTGCCTGCTGGCCTAAAGCCTGCCACATGTTTTTTTACTCCTCAGCCAATTCTATCTTGCCACTCGTGGAATGCTTTAAAGATGTTTAAGCAAAAGATTCCATTATTGCCCTGAACATTAAATAATCTTTTTGTTTACACTTTTTTCTATCTCCTTGATGAAATCTTGGATGTACCTGACCATGATCAGACATGGCGCATTGAGGGGTCTTATATTTTTAATGTTTTCACATCAGTATTAATTTAATGAAATGTAAGTTTATGGTGTGGCATGGCAGCTAGGTGGGCAGCACTGTTGCTTCAATGGGTGTGTGTGTGCCCTGTGATGGACTGTCACCCAATCCAGAGTATTTCTGTGTGCCTTGCGCTCATTGAAAACTGTGAGCCACATGCATATACTAGCATGTACTAGAGGTGTCACTGTGGGTAGCACTGTCTTCTCACAGCAGGAATGTCTTGACTTCAATATCCAGATGGGGCGGTCCGTGTGCTTTCTGTGTCCAGAGTTTGCACATTCTCGCCGTGTCCATGTGGGTTTCCTTCGAGTGCTCTAGCTTCGTTCCACAGTTTAAAAACATGAGGACAGCTTAGTTGGAGACACTAAATTAAGCTATAGGTACCAGGCACTAGGATGCATAAAGCGGAGCATTACAATGCCGCTCCCAATCATGGATAAATAGGTAGGGTTGTGTCATGAAGTGCATGTGGCGTTAAAACTATAGTCATCTTAGCTTATACAAATCCAGTTGCAAACAATGAATAGTGTGACAAAAGTTGTGACAAAAGTTTGGGAAAGGCCCCTGTGCCTCTGGATGCAAAGAAATGTCCCTAAACATTATTTTACAAGTTTGTTTTGACAAAACATACACATAACCTTGACCAAACTGCCTACCTTCAGGACGTGTCATTGTGAGCTATATCTTTTTGTCCAACATAGGTAAGAAAAATGCTATTTTTGCATATATACGTAAGTTGGAGATTTCTATACATATTCTATACATATAAATTTAATTGTGGTATTGTATTATGATAATTGGAGATGACTGATAAAATCTTGAAGTTTTTTATTTAGTGCAGTTGGTCTTTTTAATGCAAATGTTCTGCCTTGCTGCATCTGATTAGCACAAGTGAATCTGGCCATTGTGTACTGTTAAGAGACAACAGTACCATTAGAACTGAACTGTTTTCTCCTGTGCTCTTCCTCAAGAGAACTTCAAAGACGCGCATCCATGGAGATCCCTCATATAAACACATACAGACCTTTGAGCAATTTGTTTGTGCTTGTGCAGCTTGCAATTAAGTTTAGTTACCTAAGACCCCACATATTGCTTTCATCTTTTGCCACTTTGGATCAATAATGACTTTAAGGCCTTATAATAATCTCAGGAAAATCTGATTGTTTTCAGTTATTTATTAAATACTACACATTTATACGATTGCTTGATTATGAGCAATATGTGTATGTGTTAAATAATTAATAATTGTTTTATTGTCAATTGTAAAGTTTAGTAAGAAAAATAAATTTGTTTTGGTAGTAATTCCACTCAATGTTGAAAATCAACTAATTGGATTCATCATTCAAATCTTAATAAAGCATTTTGGTGCCCAGAAAGGATTTGAGATGCTCGAGCAGCGAAAAGTGACTAAAATATTTCATTCTATTTTGTAATATATTTTCACATTTATTTTAAAAGATTAAATTGATGAAACGTGTATGAAACGTATTTAGATACAGTATGTATTTGACAGTTATAAAATATTATAACATTATTTTATATATAATCTAAAATGTTTGCGAGAAATCATCTTTTCCAGAACATATGAGAAAAAATAAAAATATATATTACAAAATGATCAAACACTTTCAAGAAAGACTAAGGGCTTAAGGTTTACATCCAAATACATGCAGGACTACAACTGTTCAGCCATCAACAGCTGGTTCGATCAAATCAGAATCAGAATCAGGCTTTTTTGGCCAAGTATGCTTACACATACAAGGAATTTGACTTTGGTTACAGTAGCTCACAGTGCACAAAAAAAACAGACAACATTACACAGTGACAGGCATCCTAGACACACATATACACACACACGCACGCACACACACATACCTGTAAACTTTACACGGTCAGAATTGTAAATTACAATAAAGTGCAGAGTGCAGCAGCAAAGGTGTAATGCAGTGTGATCCGGAGCAACAGCTCTATCTGCTGGACAAACACCCCAATATGCGGGTTGTGCAAATGTGTTATTATTTCTAATTATATTTAAAGTTTGTCATTGCAAATAAGCAGATGTGGAAACAGTATTAAAATATTGTACTTAGGAAAGCACTATTACTTTTTTTTTTTTTTACCCAAGTACGTATAAACTTCCAAGACTAAAAATCTACTCAAGTAACACATTTCAAAGGGAGAGGGTCTCTTTCCTGGTTACTGTAATGTAAACCAAACAAGTGTAAATACATTTAACAATAGTCGATTTCAATTATAATACGATAAAAAAAGAATATCTAAACATTTATCGGTGTGTAAAATGATTTTGTAAATAATATATAATGTGTCATAAATAATTTTAAACCGGGGTTTTTTAATCAATATATCATAATAAAAGAACTTCGTAATACGACATGTGTGGAACCAGATTGTGCTCAATTTAAAATCAGATTTCAAGTCTAACTGATACTTGAAAAAGTTTACAAGAAAAGAAGCTCAAAAAACAATACAAAATATGTATTTTTATTTAGATGTATACGTTAGTATTTTACTTAGTGCCCCGGTAGGACTGTGGCGAATCTGGTCTCAGTGAAACTCGGTTTTGCCACCTTAGTAGGATAAACAAAGCAGTGTAGTGCACTGGCAGTGCCAAACCCGGAAAAATAAAAAAGGTTATCTACGTTGGGAAGGGCACCCAGCGTAAAAACTTGCAAAGGCACTGATATCAAAAGGCTGGGCAGTGTGGATAAATGTTATAAGGTACCTAAATAAATAAGCCTTTTTGTAACAAAATAAGTGCGCTTTGCAAAGAAGATACATTAAGGAATAAACAAATGTATTAAATGAGGAGGAAAAACAAAGGTAATCCAAAACGGACTAGAATAAAGGTCGTGATAACTGTTTTAAACAGTGTTATTAAGGAAAACATTTAAATCCGAGATATGTGTACATCACTGCCATCCAGTGGCCAAGAAGTGTAAAAACAGGTGTAATAGCGTGGCATTTGTCTATTTTTAGTCTCAGCAATGATTGAAAAACGCAAGCGTCATCATTACGTGCAGCCCGGACCGTGGATCCCATTCACATGATCCAAATAGAAGGTAATATGACGTTTCAGTAGCTTATTTCAAAATGAGATGGCCGCTAGACATCTACACACTCTAAAAAAAGAGAACGCCAAGATCAAAAAGGCAAAACAACATGAATGAATAATACTAGATACGTAAATACAACGCTTCGAGTGACAAAGCAGACTGATAAACAATTACGGAATTGTTTGTTTAGCTAATTCATCACAAGACACAAGGTAACATCCTGAATGGGATAATTCAGACTCCAATAAACCTGGTATGTCTTTGGACTGTGGGAGGAAACCGGAAGAACATGCGAACTCCACACAGAAAGGACCTAGATCGCCGCATCTGGGGATCGAACCAAGTTGTTTATTAGGATTTAAACACGGTGTTTTACACTCTGTGGTTACAGAAAACGACATTACTCATTACACAAGATACATCAGTTTTACAGCTTATAAATGATTAGACCTCAGACATGAACAATTCAGAATCTCTACTTCCCCTCACTTGTATGTCGTGGTAAAGTACTTGGAATCGAAACCCAAAGACTGTGGGCAACACTTACTGCCCTCTTATGGCCGGGAAGTGCAACAAATAGATAAAATATTCCGTATTATAAACATATTTATTCAGATATAATAAATAAATACAAATCATTTGATTTTAATTGGGCAAAATTACCTTTGACTCTTATAAATATATAAAAAAAGATTACAAATGTTATATATGGTGGATTAATAGTATATGGGTATTTTCATATAAATGAATATGGTAAGAACAGTGGTGAAATGAAGCTGTTATGGAAATACATTATTGCAACAACGAGGAAACCTTAGAGCACTTCTCTTTGAATGCTATAGGTCTAAATAAATTTGGGATAAACTAGAAGACATACATATTACATGACAAATTAATATTAAAAGTGTTTTTCTCTTTCTGGATCAGAGAAGCTAATTGTGTTAATATTGTGTATTGTAAAGCATAAACTGTGGAGCTCAAGTATGATTACTATTTACACAATTATTACTAAGCACAATTATTAAACAAAGTTACTAAACAAATGATGACAGGACCCTGGAAAAACATAAAGGTGAAGAATGGGACTTGTATGGGAATATTATATAATAATCATGGAGTGTAATATGCATTAATGTAAAAACTGTTTGACATCAATGGAAAAACATAACCACCCTTCACTGTATCACAACTCTCTGTCCACTGTGTCCGCCAGTATGATGAAAATTAGGTGAGAGAAGAAGACAGTCACTCACAACAAGAACTACTGCACGTTATAATAAGCCCAAACAGGGAATGGTCACACACAAACCAGAACGAAAGACAGTATGGATAAACTATACCAGATACTGAATACAAGACGCCATGTGACACAATAAAAAATCAGTTCATTGTCTTTAACTAATTAGGGTCGGGGAGGGGTGCTGGAGCCTATTACAGATCTTCAACAGGCACAAGGCACAACCCTGGATGGGAGAAAGAAAGAATAACAAATAAAGCTTTTCCACTATTCTACCTGATGTTGCAATCCCTGGCAACCGAATCACAATCCTGCTCACAGTCTTTGGGATTACTTTATTTCCTGCAATTACCCACATCTTTAAGATATTCTACACATTCCCAGCAAAACTAACCCCACACAATTTTTCAAAACATTGAATAAATCAAATCAACACACAAAACATCTGAAATGTGTTGTCTTTACCAAATACTCTATTTCCATAATTCATACTCTGCAACCTGTTGTATTATCTCTTAATGACTCATTTTGATTTAATGTCCAGTTGTTTACGTATGATGGAAAAAACTCACATCTAACTATATTGGACCACAAAATATTGTCATGCAAATAGTTGATTGAATGTAAGGGCAACAGAGTCAATACAGGAATACTAGGGCTGAATGCTGGAAGTCTTGTTACCAAGGCTCTGCCACTTTAAATTGATTTGAAGATATTAATGAATAACTTTAAAACACATACCTTAAGAGTAGACAACATCTTTGTAGATTTTGCCAGTACTTTATACTTAGAATCTGCTGCTGCAATACCTAATGTAACCACCATGTGGTGCTGTGTGATATGACACACAAACAACCACTCTGAATCAATCGTCCTGTAATTTAGATAATGCAAGGAAAAGTTACTTGTGCACCACCAACCAAAAAGCATCACGTGTAGATCATTAGGTTGTTAGATTTATTGCTTTGCTTGGTGTTGTACTTCCATTTCATTTGCCCAGATAAGTCAATAAATAATTAACTTTTCCATCCCTCCAACCTTGTGTTTGTCATAAAGGACAGATGCACAGCTATAACTGCCACACACACACACACACACACACACACACACACACACACACACAGAGGGAGAGAGAGAGAGAGAGCGAGAGAGAGACTGATTACCCAACAAGCATTACTTTTTATTCTAAGGTTAAATAGACTGATATAACTTACCTGCAATGGACTAGCATTGCATCCAGGGTGTTACCTTGTGCCTTGCGCCCATTGAAGAGCTGGGATAGGCTCCAGCACCCCTCCCCGACCCTGATTAGGATAAGGGCTTAAAGACAATGAACTGAACT
>JAYDZF010000034.1:19114226-19132849 GCA_034509105.1 Microcambeva barbata | reverse complement strand
GGTCCTAATAGTTGAAACTCATTGTGTGATTGTAGGGATTACATGGCGGACTTGTTCCAAACGCATTGGCGAATAAAAAAGGTGAATAATGGATGTGGTCCATAAATATCTAGAAATGCCTTTATTATTTACAACCTGAATATTCAGCATTCAATATTCCCATTTTAGTTGCTACTGTAGTAGTTTATGCCTGCCCACTATCACATTGTCCAGTAGAATTGATTAAAGCAACAAGGTGTTATTAACTAATCAGTGGCTTATCCTGCATCAGAGGAGTGACTGCTTAGAAACTGCAGAGTTCAAATACTCTGAAGCCCACCTTTTTTGGTGAATAAGTAGGTTAACTTTATACGGACACTTTAAAATGGTTGTTTAATATTGCTTGTTGTGAGTTGTAATGAGTTTGAAGACTTGGTCTGGTTCATTTTGCTAATGTTAATTGGTTACATTTAATTGGTTTCTGGGAACTTTTGAGTCTTCTGGTTTTGAACATGGAGAGTAGATGACAGTGGTGACAGTGGTCTTGGGACATCCTTTTTTGGGACTGAAACCACTTTGGCAGAGATGTGCAAAGTACCGGGCTGATTTGTCACAAACGTCCAATGCAGTCTGTCTAATTCTGACTTCCAGTTCCCACATTTGCACTATTCCGGTTTTATTCACGGTTTCTGTTGGAGGTTGCAGAAGTTTTGTCACTTTGTTTACTTTTGCCATGCTTTGTATCAATAGTCAAAATTCCTGAAACACTCAGGAAAGTATACATGCGCCACAATGATTGCAAGTAGTCAAAAACTTTTACACCAAACATTTATGAGAAAATTAAATAGTAATGGTGAACACTGAACTGTTTATGTTGCTGCTATGTTGTTTATTCAATGTGTTGTAGTGTGTCAACACCTGCATAAAAAAATCCTCATATATCTAGTCGTGACAGCAGATCGTGATCCGCATTATTGTCTCCATTATCTTTTCACCCAGGCTTCAGACCAGCTCTGCATTGCATTTGTAATGCATCCTTGTAGCTATTCGGTGTTTTTAATTAACCTGTCTGCTTGTTTTTGGACTGTGGGAGAAAACTGGAGCTCTCAGAGGATACCCACACAGACACAGGTAGTCCATTCAACATTCAACAAGTCCACGAAGAAGGGACCTGGACTATCCACTTGAAAATCAAACCCAAGGCATTGTTGTGAGGTGACACTTTGCTTCACTGGATTATAAATAATAAATTATTTTGTCTGCTCCTATAACAGAAGAGATTTTAGTACTCATTTTTTGTGAAAAAGGAAAATAGCACAGTTACAAGTAAAAAGCACAAGCTTGGATAAAATAAAGACAGACTTGACATACACAAAATGAAAGAAAATTAAGTAGTCCAACTTTCATTTCTACATACCAGTCCCAGAGGAGTTAATCCTTGGAGAAGCCAACAGATTCATTCATTACGTTAACAGCCTGTCATTCTGCCTTTTGTTAAGATGCAATTATACCGCTTGCACAATTACCTGGTAAAAAGAGCTGCTGTTTGTGTTATTTGCCACAGAGACAGGCAAATAAGATGCCTGTGAATTGTCCTGAGTGATTTTGTCTGTGGGGGATTGAAGAAGAGACCTGCCACCTTGCATGCATAGAGTGTGCTTTTTAGGGAGGGGTGAGCTGATGGCGCAGAGAGGTAGAAGGGCGTTTTTTGCTGAACGCCACTCAACCTATCACTCGAATACAAATGAACAGTGTTAGATCCCGCAGCTGAGCTTGTGTTGTGTGTGTGTAGCAGCCACAAGAATACTGATGAACAATGCAAGGTCTTCCAGCTTCTTGGGTGGGTTTAGGGGGCTTGAGTGTGAGGCTGTCTGCACTTTAAAGAAATTCCTTCCACTGTCACTTCAACTCAGTTGTTCTTAGACAAGGCAATACTTAAGCAGTATAGTGTACAGAAATCAATTCATAAATGTTCACAAATGCCTTCTGGTACGTTTTTACTTGTGTAGGCTTGAGGTCTAGTTTTTGGTCTAGGTTTTTAAAATTTAATTGAGGTTGATTTAAATAGAATGCATGTATTTTTCAAATAAGTGTTTACACACAGAACTGAATTCTTTATTTGTTAATCCCCGCTTGTATGGAATAGCGGGCAGAGTGAAGTATTTGTGATTATACACCATTCCTGGAGCAGATTGGGTTAAGGGCCTTGCTCAAATTTTACTTTTTAGCATGAATCTATTCAGCATGTAAATTTAAAAGATAAAGTTTTAGTGAACCTGATCACCATCAGCCCCCTCGTGGTAAGGGTCCCACAAAATGTGCCCAATGCCATGTCAACTGTTACAGTTGCAGTCAGAAATATCTACCCACTCATTGCAAATTAGATGAATAAGCTGTTCACAATAAAACAGTCAAACTAATACAATTAAGCCCAGTCAAGACACTTTGATTTGAAAATGTAACTTATTTACTCCTGCATTATATTTTTCAACACCACTATTTACCAGATCCTCTAATCCAAAGTGACTTATATAAGTGCTTCAATAGTACCTTAATCTAGTTTAAGTAGGCTATAGTACAATATGTGGTGATTCATGACCAGTTACCATTTACAGGCAATGGAATTTTGGTGCATTCCTCATGTGGGTATACATCCTGCAACCGCTTTCTTTAAATCCAAACAATAATTTTATGTGGGGGTTTACTATCTTCCAGGACATTTTCTGAAATCAAAATTTGGTGAACATTGAGATATGCTTGGGAAAACCCAATGTCACATGACATGATGTTTTCGCCAAAGATTTCCTGATACTTGATTGAATCTCCAATGTCTAGCCATCGCCTTGCTTTACTTTAGAAAGGTTCATTTTCTTAACACGTAGAATTTCAAAACTTCTGTGATGTGTTTATATGGTGATACCCACATAGCTGTCTTTTCTTTCGAGTCAGCAGAGATGTATGTCTTTCTGCCAAGTTCAACCAGGGATAGTTTTAGGATTTATTTGACCACCTGCCTCAAGGATTTTTGTAGTACACTGTGATATTTCCCTCTTTCTGTACTGTCCAGGCAGTGTAGTCAGTGTTCCTTTAAATGTGCAAACTGTTCCTTCAACTCTCTACAGGAACACCCAGGGCCATTTTGTATGCGGATCATTTTCTTTCTTTGGGATCCAGCATGAAAGAAATTGCAAAATCGGTTATCCGGACTGGAATGATCCACTGTGGTGACTCCTAATTATGGAAACGGCTGAAACAAATAAAAAACTTATTAGATATGTCAGGTGCCAAATATGGCTGCAAAGAAATAAAACATGACATGGTGATTTTTGAGACTTACTTTGATGCTTCACATTGCCATTGCTGTTTGTGATGTTCACATTCAGTAAGCCTTGCTTGTGAAAATAGTTCAAGAGAATTAAAATATTATATATTTGTTTTATTGCATGTATTTATTTTATATACTAAATGTTTTCATTAGTTAAACTGTGTTCTCTAGACCAAAGACAAAAAGAACCATTCAACGATCGGTCCAAAAACCAGCTTCTCATGGTTTGTGGTTTTTTCAGCAGGTGGCAAAGGACAGCACACATTAACATAGCTGTGAAAGAAGAGGGTATGAGTACTGGATTGTCCCCAATAGAGCATGATTGGGGATGAGAAATCCAATAACTGAGCTGTAACTTTGCACATCTGGAGATAAGTTTGCAGGAAGAATGGGACTAAATAAAACCTGAAACACTAAATTCCCTGGTGCCAAAACATATTTTATTTGGGATAAAAAGTAATGGCAACATTACAAATTAGTAAATGTTATATACACGAAATTAGGTTGAGCAGACAAACCATCTCAGGATAGTACTGTTTGCAGTGAAGTGAAAAGCCAAAGAAAATGTAAGAAATTATTTTCCTTACTTTCCCCATGTTTTATTTAAAGTGTGTATCATTCATAGGGTTATATTGCATTATGGTATTTCAGTTGGAAAAACATATGACTAAAAACTTACAACCCTGTACAACCTGAACAAATATGTGTTTCATGAAGAGCGTGTTAATTTTTTTTCTAATCAGCTCACAGCATTAAAATTCTTCTTCTTTAATGCCCCCAAAATGTCCATCAAAGCTATTTTGTGCTGATAAGATTATTCTTTTTTTAGTCGCATTCCTCTGGTAGACTACTAATACATTGACTGACTGATCAGTGGCTGTTAATAGTTATTAAAATGGTTTGTTGTCCAGTTCATGAAAGCACAGTCATGCTAAAAAGGAGATTAGTATTCAGATTGTTCATACAAAATTGGAAAGAACAGAATCTCATCTACCATGTGTAGTGACACTGAGCTGTTTAGGTAAAAAAAACTGCCAATGTTTGTCTATGGAAATTGCATGGCGATGTGCCTGATTTAATTCACCCTTTGGCAGTGGGTGTGATTAAATAGTTAAATACAATAATTAAGTGGTTCTCAACCTTTCAGTCTTCCTAAGCTGCAGCAGTGATTCAAAGCTCATTGACTGCCCACAAGCAGTAATGTATAAGAATAACTAGGGTGCAAAAATAATGGTGGCACTTTCATGTATCCCATGATTGACAGTTTGAGAATTGCATTTTCTTGGTCTTGAGAGGATCTAAAACTTCTGACAGACAGCAAATTGTTGAATAGCAACATTGCTGTAGATATTAGCCTTATATCAATCATGGTAAAGTCTCTGTGTATATGAGCACAACTATAGAAGGCCCTCTGGTTACAGCATGTATGAATATTCATTTTAATAATTACTCCTTGCACTCACACTTTCACAGGAAAGGATTATTTTCAGTCTGTCATCTGTTATAGAATTACTTAAGTCTCACCCTTTGATGTCAATATATTATTGAATCATAATATATATTTTTCATGTTTACTGAACTGTGGGTATTTGTATATCATCGTTCATAGTTTGGTCACTATGGTACATAGTCTTTCTGTACATTTCTTTTTCTGGGTAAAAAAGCAAAGTCTTATCAGTCTTTACATGTAGCAGAGCCTGTGGGTGGCATGACTAAACACTGACTGATTGGTTCTTAATAGGTGGCTCAGCTAAACTCAAAGCTGGCTGGTTATTAATGGCTATTAGACATAAACGGGTGGGTGAACTAGTCAAGAGGAGCGTAGGCAGGTATAATGATACACATCAAAATAATTCCAGTGGCTTCAGATGTCGTCAATGTGACATTCAATACAAACTACTAATTTTGATTCTGCATTTTTATTCTTGTGGTGTGCATGCTCTCAAAGTGGGTGGACCAATGCAACATTCACAAACAAGCGTAAAGTAACGATCGTTTAAATAAAACTGTTCTAAACACGTTCAGTGTCAGTCTTTTGAATAGTTGTGTTCAAGTTGACTGTTGTCAGACCAGGTGGAGTCAAGTTGAGGTTTATTGATACACACAAAAAATCAAACAGGGTCGGTACCGAGTAGTCAGGCAAAAAATCCAAAGTAAACAAAACCAAACCAGAAAACCAATCAATAAACTGTGAAACAGAAACCAGAAAGGCTAGAAAACACAAGAGAACTCTCAGAAATGCACAGCATAGCTAATACAAGATTTTGCAGCGAGTCAAACAGAGATCAGAGTTAAGGTGAGCCACCAGCCAGCTAGTACTTTAGTGAGTAGGGGAACTGGCAGCTTCAGATTTGACATCAATATTGTCTTACAAACCAAATACACAGAGAAGCAAACAAAAAAAACATGATTTTATTCGTAACCTTTATTGCAGCAGATTTTGGCCGCTCCTCACCCACTTTCCGACCACCCACACAGCTGTTTCTGTTTGTTAATGACTGGGGTTCAACCTGCATATGAAAATGATTATTATTACCTGTTTGGTATAATTGGTTAATCATACTCCTGACTATAAACCCACAAAGTCCCTTAATGTGTAAGAGTAATTTGAAGGCAATGTGTGGTCACACCAAATATTTAGATTTTCTTTAGTTCACTGACTTTGCTGTTTTGTTAATAGATAATTCTGGTCATTTAACTATGCTTTCTTTGTTTAATTCCAGTCTTAAATGTGTTCACCAGACTGTACAAAGTGGTGGACACCCCTTCTAATTCTATGGTTTTTTTTTTATTTATGCATTGCTAACAGGTGTAACCCAATTACAAAAGATCTGAAATAATTCAGTCTTAACAACATTTTGGCAGTTCTCTGTGTCTGCATGACCTGTCAAGGTCTATTTGGAACAATACTCCACCGGCATTCACAATGTTGTGACAGCCCCATACTGGAATGCTGGTAATAAGCCCGGCTTTGTTGTCCATCATACATACTTGACCTCACAAATAATTTTTTAATTGAACGGGCAGAAATTGTTACAATTGCACTCCAGAATCTGGTGAACAGCAATGGAAATAGCTCATGGTCAGATATACACATACTTTTGGCCTCATTGTGTAAGTGTAGAGGTTTTCGTGTGTGTGTGTTGAATAAACACTGTAATAATGTCATTTATCATCATCACACTCCACAACCTCACCTAATGACAGCAAACAGGACAGCTCAGATAGTAGTGATTACACACTCATATGTACAAGGTTACTCACCTGTTGGTTAGTTTGTGACAGTTCAGCCCTAGATTTTTTCTGTCCTATTAAGACATCCAGTTGGTGCAGTGGTGTACTTTGCTAGCACTCAAGGGCTGGGATTCAAAATTTTCCACTAGTCTGGGAAATGACCAGACCATAAAAAGAGGTGACACTGTTAAAGACTTTGGTGATTGTAGACTGGGGAGAAAGGGTGAAAAAAATTCCTCAATAGAGTAGCAAACAAGAAACTTTCGAATGGTTTTATTTTCTGCTAAAACACATTACATTATTACACCATTTACCTCTGACCTCGGTTTGCATCTCTGTACCCATGTTACCCCGATATGTACGTACTTTTATTCATGTTCTATATATATAGCAATTGTGGATATATATATATATATATATATATATATATATATATATATATATATATATAAGTCCAATTACTAGCCAAAAGAGTAAAGGATCATTCAATAACAAGCTTCAGAATTTTAAGTTGCTAAGACAGCTTTGTTTGAGATGCACAAATACACTAAAAACTCTTTAAATTATTCTCAGAATCAATGAAATAGATCATCCATGTCATTCTATGAGTAAAATTTGAGAAGAAATTGTGTGGGCTGCTGAATCGACCAGTCAGTCATCAGCTCGAGTGGTTAAAAGGATGGACAGTTATTAAGCAGTGTCTATTGATTCCTGTCTTCACAGCATGCTTCAGGGATTACCCACTGTCCTCCTGGAAGGCTATCAATGTTCATTAGTCACTATGACATAGAGTGATGATCCTGCTGGCCAAGAGGTCAGCAAAGATAGATGAACAAAAGGGGCAAGGATATGGCTACCATTTACTGAATAGCGCATGGGACGCAGACATGAACTTGATTTAGTGCCCCATCTAAACGTCTGAAGGTTAACTGAAATAGCCAAGAAGACTGTACGAATGTAGAATCTACTGGTACGCAATGTACATTTTCACTAATCAAAAGATCATGTAATACAAAATATAAAACAATTAAAATGAAAAATAAATTCACTGCAGCGTGTAAGCACATTTCCGTAGTGTAAAAGATGTATTAAAGACCTGACACCATCATACACCCCTGCTGTATAAGACTCCTAACAACCTTCAGGCAGTTTTTAAGCCTAGGATAACTATATTTTCCTCTTTATGATACTTTCATCATACCGCAGAGTGCAATATCTTGATCAGTCATCCTTGCTTTGTTTTTATGCTTGAATTTCTATTCCAGTACACTCTGATGCTCTGTATCCCCCTGTCGCTATGCGACATAGCAGTCAGTCTGACATCTGCATGGTTGTGCGCCAAAGTAGAGTACTTAGCATTCCTCTCAATCTTACACTAGTTTAAAAACACGCTTCAAAAGGAGGATTTCAGTTTTCCTAATTTTATGGAACCTCTGACACAGTTCTGAAGACTTGAAGCTCATGTATCAAAAGTACTCTATTAACTCCTGAACTCCACTAAAGTCATTTGTTCTAGTATCATTGTAATTCCCAGATTTGAAGATCTCTGAATGCCGGTTCTATTGTTTTACACACTTTGGTCACCCAGAAATGCTGGCCCTGAAACTAGATCAAAAATGTAATTGATACCTCTACTCAGTGGCAGGTGGTTGTGGGATGTAGGGGAAACCTGTTCATGTGTTCCCATGAAACGGCATATAATAAATTCTAAAGTCAATCAATCTGGTTCCTTTTAAACACTTTCTGAAATGTTTACTCAATCAGGGTCATGGTAGCCTTTCCTAGCTTTGCAACGGGTATAAGGCACACAGAAAAATCAATACAAAATCACAGAAATTGTAAAGCAGTCAAAATCAAGAAAAAATATTTACAACATGAAATACCTACTATTCTTGTCTGTGACTGGTTCACCAACGAGCCACATTTTACAATTTATATTTAGTGTTCACCACTTTAACCCAATCCATACAGTGAAACACACATATATACAAACTAGTGAACACTAGGGGACAGTGGACACAAATGCTAGGCAGTGTTACACAAGTGTTAGGCAGCCCTAGCCATGGCGCCCAGGGAGCAGTTAGAGTTTGGGTACCTTGCTCAAGGGCAGTTCAGTCGTGATCTGTTTGGTCTAATATGGTACCTGCCACCATATTACTCATCTTAAATTCCAGAAGAAAACATTTTCATCAGGCTGGTCCAAAGTGTATGAACACAGACCCCACAAGCATGTGGTACCACTCCAGGCGATGAAGGAGGCTTGTGATGATATCTACACAGATAAATGCCGGGATGGATCTGCCATGACAAGTGATTTTTTCACTTGCTGTGTGGCCTGGAAGAACGTCACAGCTAGATCAGAGGTGTTTATTATACATAGTTACATAGCTACTGAGATTTGCTACACAAATTTCCACACGCATGGAGGTATTTCAATATGTAACGTGGGATCATGAAGCCAACACATACATGAACACCTTTTTGGTGATGTTTTGAATTGATTAACTCAGTATTTATTTAAAGCTATATGAGGGAGGAGTGTGATTGCTGTGTATTTCTGTGAAATGAAGCAGGAATTTTGTGTTTCAATTAAGAGTAAGTGAGTACATTTTAAAAGCTTCAAATTGAATCATGTTAATAGCAAATGCCTGATTCAAATGACATGATGTTTATTATCAATACCTTTGAGTAAAAGAATGAGTAAATAATGGTAAATGTCATTGTAATTATTATTTATTGTGTTAATACGACAATATGGTCAAAAAGTAAAACTCCTTATAGGACTTGTATAGGAGAAAACTTTGCACAATCATACACCAGAATACATTGTAGCCTATAAGGAAAAAATCTGAAAAAAAAGGTAGTGGTCTGCCCACATATTTCATTCTTTTTGACCTGACAAGCTATTCCTGAAATATTAATTTGACTTGTTCAGATTTCCTGCCTTTTATTTGACATAGATTACATCCTTTCATTCTAAAGGTGAATTGACTAAAGGGTTATCATGTGGGGAAATTTCTAATATAGGTTAGCCACATACATTTTCATGCCACTCTAGTCACCTTCCAGTAACTACACAAACTCTGTAAGATCACATGTAGCTGCTGCATCCATCACCCATTGTTTTGGTGAAACGTGAGCTTTTTTTGTAAAGATGTTTTGGATATGCCTCATATTTACTTCAAAAGCTCTTTAACACTTCACTGCATAGGTCCACTTACATGGCACACTATTATTAAAAGCCTTCCCACAATAAGTTAGCTCTGCCTTACTAATACAAATAATGCAAAAAATACAAATGTTCTTTGACGATTTATTTTTAGATGTGGAGTGCACTGGAAGAAACTTGAATAAAACATATTGAAAATAAACTACAGCAAAATTTGATTACAACAAGAATAAATTATTTATTTAGTGTGATCATGAGTTTCCTGTAATCCAGATATATGGGTTCTTTTATTAAACAGAAAGTTACACACTATATTTAATTAATTCAACCATTTTACAGCAGTTAAATAATACTGATTTGCAGAAACTTACTCTAAACAGACAAAGCATTTTGACCACTGACTGGCAAAGTAAATAACACTATCTCATCACAGCAACTGGGTGGGAAATAGGAAGCAAGGGAACATGTTATCCTTAAAGTAGAGGTTAGGACAATTGGCATGCGAGTTTGACAAGAGCCAAATTGATGACCAGATGACTGTCAGAGCATCTCCAAACTGCAGTTCTTTTGTGGTGTCCCTGATCTGCAGTAGTCAGTATCAATCAGAAGTGAAGGAACTATTTTTTGGGGTCCAATCCAGGTAATACTGGTTCACATAGAAAAGTGCAGAAAAGGTAGTTATTATTTATTTATTTTTGTACAGTCAGCCTTGACTTGTAGTGTTTGGAAGTCTTGCTCATGCTCTTCCATTCAGTCAGACATTTCTAGCCATGTGACATTGTTCATAATAGTATGTCTCAACAGTGTATATTTTTAGTTGAAAGGAAAACCAAAGTGTGGAGTTCTGTTTTTTCAGAGAAGACAAAACTGCTTTATTAACCGAAGAATCACAGAGATCAGGGCACTTGTATGAGAGTCCAGGGCCACATCACACATAGATTAATGAAAGAAGGCTACACTCTTCAAAGTGCACTTTGATCATGTAAATAAAAAAGCAGTTGCTCTAAACTTAACTAGCATAAACAAGACTCATCCACTGTGTAAATTTATGGTTGAATGGATGGCTCTCAATACTAAACACAATCATTTTCAAGTGTCCCTTGAAAGGTAACCTACCTACTGATCAAGGGAAATTTACTTTATAATGAATGTACCTGCAGATTTAAAGCCCCAACTCCCACCTCTGCTCCAGGATCATCCACTAATTGGTTAATAAGATGGCTGCTGCTCCATAATCGATAATACTGGGCATAGTAACAGTGGCTGGGCATAGAACTAGGCTTTTTTCTGCATCCATAATTCCCTGGTCTTCACAATCACAGCTACTCTTGGAACATAACTCGTGCAAATATTGGGGAGTTACTGTATATATTATTAAAGTATATTTATCAATAAAAATGGTTTGACAATTGTGATACCAAATGAGTAAACTGGACTGAACTTAAATTACATTTTCAATGTTCATTCTCTCTGTCTCTGTCTCTCTCTCTCTCTGTCTCTCTCTCTCTCTCTCTCTCTCTCTCTGTGTGTGTGTGTCTCTGTCTCTGTCAAAACTGAACCTGCTTATTGATCTGAAGGCAGAGGGTTGTTATGACGATGACCTTTTCACTGTCTTTTGATTTTAAAAATATGGCTTGATCATCAGATGATCAGGGGTATTTTGTACTTGAAAGTCTTGGTCATCGATCAGTGTTGGCCATTTCTAGCCATTTCTAGCATTTTCTTGGTGGTAGATTTCATCCGTCCCAGGATGTTTTATCATGTTTGGGTTTACAATCTGCATGGATGGATGCCCAAATTGGTTGAGAGCTCTTTCCTTGTGGATGCATGGGGATGAATGTCATAAAACATTCCCCTGACCTTTCCACTGTCTTTTGATTTAATTTTTGGCTTCTCATATCAGATGAGGTGACCGGCATGTGTGTCAGGGCTGTTAGTAAGTCAGAGGACAGGTATAATAATGTAGCATAGTTTATCAAAGCAAACATTGGGTATAACAAGTTCAATTCAAGCACAGGGTGGCCAAACTCTACCTCTGGTTAACTATTTAGCATAACTATTTAGCTAACTGTTACCATTTGCTTTTCCAAAGTGTAAACCATTGCATACATTTTATGAATTTTAAAACTGTATCTTATAACACAAACAGTGGTAATCTCACAGTTGAGCCTACACAGTATTTTTGAGGTGATGTTTTATGCCCGTTCCATCCATGACAGAAATGGTATTCACTTGCTACACAGGATTCATCTATTTTTAAAGTTGTTTTGACCACAGTAATGGAGAATTTTGTATTCAATTTTATTTTTTTAGAAAATGAGATTTTAGCAGAGTTGTATTTTTGAACTAGTGTATTTAGACTAGAGTATGGTAATGTCTACTATGGAAGCACTTCTGTAAGTCGCTCTCGATAAGAGCGTCTGCTAATGTATTTTGGACTGATATGAAACAGGAGACTCAAACTCATACACAAGGTGAAAATGTTAACCCCACTTAAAACCCGCAAATTATACACACATTTACATTCTCAGCATTTAGCAGATGCCTTTATCCAAAGTTACTTACAGTACGGTTAAAGTATACAGTCAGAGCAACTTAAGGACCTTGCTCAATGACCCAAGAACAGCAACCCGGCAAACATTTGGATTGCTAGTCTTGCACTTTAACCACAAGGCTAGGCTGGCTGTACTAAAAGCTGTTAATTAATTCTTCTTCTCCGGGTTTGTCAATGCAAGTTTTCTGACAAGAGCCATTTTAGAAATGGAAGAGATTATATGGAATGATATTAAATCTATTTTCCAAGGAACTGGCTTCTTCAAAATCTCTGAAATAGGAGGGTGTCAGGTTAAGTTGTGAGAGCTCCAAAATGATGAGATTTATTAGACACATTTAAATATGAATGGAAGCAGGCATAACACTTAGTTCTGCTGTTTATCATTGAAAAACAATTCCATCAAATATAAAGACGAATTTACAAGAAGATGCAGGAACTACTGAAAATCAAATTTCACTCTAATCATGCTTACATGAGTAAATATAGTGTTGTGCGGGACCCAAATTACTCCATACTGTGTACACTACATGGCTTGTAGAAATCATTGTTATGCATTAGGCAGATTAGGTCCCATTATTGTAAATGTACAGTGCTGTAGAAATGATTTGCCAATTTCTATTTATGGCGCAAAATGTAAATAGTCGTACATCAGGATTTTCCACTGGAACACCAGCACTGGGTTTTATATTTACAGCATTTTGGATGACTTTATCCAAAGTGACTTACAGTACTGTTGCAGTGTACAGTCTGAGCAATGAGGGTTGAGAGCCTTGCTCAAGAACCCAACAGAGGCAACCTAGCAATGGTGAGGCTTGAACCAGCACCATTTGCCATTGGTTCTTACCATCAGGCACAATTAGCAGTGCCTTCAGGAATTAGTCATTGGTCGCCTGTGCTGGACAATACCAAATTAAACATTATCATGGGTGTAAGTGCAATAATAATAATAATATTAATAATAATAATAATAATAATAATAATAAAACAATATAACTCAAATAAGCTGTTCATCAGCTAATCAAAACCTGAAAACCCCTTCAAAACACAAATTAAAGTGTCAACAAAGGACTCTGTATTGAGTAGCTCTACCATTCTTGTTGATCACTTCAAACAATCATTTAGGCATGCTGGATGTAAGTGTTTCCAAGAGGCTAGTGGGAAGTGTTGAAGATCGTTTCAGAACTGATGTCCATTTTTGTAAACTTTCCTTGCCATCAATCCCCAAAAGTTTTCAATCTCATTTAATTCAGGAGTACACACAGTGGGGTTCAATGTCCCATGCTTGGTTCTCCTTTGCAAGTCCAAATGGGCATTTTTTTTGTTTTTCAAGTGGTTCCCTTGTACTAAACTCTGTAAAGCTGTTTTGCGACAATGTCTATTGTAAAAAGCGCTATACAAATAAATTGACTTGAAAATTGATTTGAGATGTCATCTGATGGTTATTGAGCTGCAGTCAGCACCAGTAATAAACTTTTAAACTTAAACTTTAAATCAGCTAAAACACATGTTTTAGTGTAAACGCAGTTGGCAATAAAGTGGCTGCTTTCAGTGTGTTACTTATGTCCAAGGTCACTTGAAAATCATCCAAAACAATGAAAGGTGGGGTTTCTATGGACTGTGCACATGTACTGTATGTGAATTCTGTTTCAGGCAAATAAGTCATTTCTGGATGCTATTTTGGCCCCCAGCAAAACAAAACTAATTGGCTTTGCTAAAATTAGGAGACAGTGAATACATAAAGTAATAAGTAATGCTTCTACATAAAAAAATCCCACACATACACTAAAATAAACACTAATTTAGTATGTAACCAGCGGTGCGTGTACTGTTTTGACACATTACTTAATATGTATTGTCTTGAGATGTAGTGAAATAATTATCTCTTCTTGCTGTGACTGTACACCAGTTTTCTAAGGCCCTGTCGGTGCCAGACTTAAAATTGTACCTTTATTAAAGGAAGCCAAACATTTAAAAGAAAAATGCCTTTATGCATCATTAACGTGTTCAAATGTACTGTACAATTAAATTAAAGTTTGTTTTATAGCTTGGCTGAAACACAACGATAAGTCATTGTACGTCACCTTGGGAGCATAAATAGTTAAGGCTTTGCTCAAGGGGCCAAAAGTGGCTGCAAATCTGGGCTGCATCACCCACTACCAGAAAATTATACAGCCGAGATTCACACATCTAGGAAATTTACAGGGATCAGCACAGCTGGTACAATGCTGGCCAAACCATGCTCTTGGTTATTGGATCCCCCCTGTCATGCAAATTATTTTTTTAAATGCTGGTTAAAAATATAGATTGTCAGTCAGTGACCTATAGTCTTATTATAATCAGCTATAAGACCTGATCCTGTTTTTTTTTGTCCCACAAAACTTCACTCTTAAACACAAAGCCAGGCAGGGGACATAGTGGTTAGGGCCTCCTATTATCTGGTTCAGATGACCTGGAAGTCCCATTAGGTGCAGTAATAGGCACCACAGACTTCTTGCTGAGGTAAAACAATGCCTCATAGAGCTAAGAAGAATCCCATAATAACCATCAGCAGGCGGCCTTGTAGATGCTACAAGGAAAAAGCAGTCGAAAGGAGGATGATGGATGATGTCTGCATGCTTGGTTTTTATTGGGGTTTTATTGAGGTTATACAAGAGCACTTTGTGTGGATTCCATAAATAAACGATTCTCTATTACCGTCCGTCACTGTGCCAAACTCATTTGTCATTATTACTTATTCACACTGGTTATAATGCAGGTTACTAAGATATGCAAACACACTCAAATGCACACACACAGGTCAACGCACAAGATGCATATAAGCATGTGTGAATAAGCAGCACTTAACAGGTTGGTAAAATATTGGCCCATCAGTTACAGGACAGGCTCATTTGGAAACCTCACTGCTGCCTCCAGCATGTAGCCTTGGAATATATCTCAGCCTTATACTTAACATCTGAAATGCTAGAGGTTCTCTTCTGTTGAATATTTAGAATGCCTTGGTATTTATTGTACTGATTTAGCAAAACTGTAGCATTTTTGTGCTTAAATTTCCAAGCCTAATAGCTCATGGAGAATTATAGCTCCCAAGTGCATCTTTGTTGGGAAGTAGGATATATTGATTGAATTGCCCCTCCAAGAATCGCATATGTCAAGACCTACTGCAGCCACAAAAGCTTACCATACGATTTGTGGCTTGCTAAATTATATTTGTCTTCCAACCCCGTATCAAAGAATAAAAAAGACAGCCCTTCACACTAACAAGCTACTGGAATCATGATGAATGGAATGCATGAACTGTTTTATATTTTATCAGGATTCATCACTTATCACAGTCTTAATAAACACAAAAAATCAATTCCTGTGCTCCCACTTCTCAGAGTATTTTACTGTTTTGTTGTTGCTGTGGTGTCATGTGTGAGAGAATAACACTGCCTGATTACTAACAGTGTGTTTGCGAAATCGACCACTGAATCCCTTTGAGAGAAAAACTTCAGCCCTAGAGGGCTGTTGTGTTGTTGGTTTTTATACTTTGTTGTTTTTATACATATGTGATACAATTTTCAGGCATAACATTATGACCATGTTCCTAATATTGTGCTGTTCCACCTTTTGCTTCCAAAACAGGCCTGCGACTGTGATGCACTGTGTATTCTGACACCACTCGATCAGAAATAGCATTAAGTTGTTCAGCACGTCAAGCTGCGGTAGCTCGCCAGCCTTCTCTCCCCACGTGCATCAGTGAGCCTTGGCCGCCCATGATGACGTTGTTGGTTTACCACTGTTCCTTCTTTAGACCACTGAAGGCTGGAAACTCCCCACAAAAGATGCAGTTTTGGTGACCCAGTCATTTAGTAATCCCAGTTTGGCCCTTGTCAAACCCACTCAATCTTTAAACCCACTAACCAGTGTAGTGGTAAAGAGAGAGAAGTGTTTTTCTTGCTCTGGTCATAATCTTTGTCTGGTCGGTGTATTTACAACATAGTCATGTGAATACACAGGTAAACTCATGTCCATGATTTCACTATGAATCATCTGGTATTATCTGGTGATTTTACTTTGTTGTTTTCACCTATTTTTAAATATAGCATCAACAAGTGATTGCCTAGCAATGTTAATTTCATCTAATGTCCTAATAATGTATGCATATGTTGTTAGTTCACTAAATAGAGTGTAAATAATATGTTTTTGCTATGGTAGTGTGAGGTTTTAAAACCCTCTGTTAGAATCATTGGTGCTTTTTAACCTCTCGGAAGAATATGACAAATTACTACTTAGCTTGTTGCAAATAATTCACATATTAACACTGTGTGATCTGCAATGCCACCCAAGACTGGGCAGCACATTTACTCAGATGAAGAAGGATCCCTAGGTGGGATTGTCCAAGTGATTTTTGTGTGGAGCTTGCAAGTGCCCTGTGTGCGTGGGTTTCTTCTGGGAGCTCTGGTTTCCTTCCACAGTCCAAAAACATGCAGTCAGGATGATTGGAGACACTGATTTGTTCTATAGATACCTTGCCACTAGGATGCATAAACTAGTGCATTGCAGTGCCAGTTTCAATCCCTGAAAAAAGGATTGGTTCTGTCAGGAAGTTAAAAGAACTGGTAAAAAAAGATCCTGCTTTTGGTCCAGTATAAAAGTGTGCAATTATTTCCTCAATTTGCATAGCAAATTTGTTTTCTACTGCATTTGAGTACGATATATTTGCCCGCTCCACACCCCTTCAGATGTTTGTGCAGTCCCTCAACCCCCTTTTTTTTGCTCTGTACTTTGGTGTATTGGCATGAATCTCATCCACTTCAGCTTTCTTGGTATGCCTTGCATAGTGTTTGAAGACCCCGATCAATCAATCCTTTTCCCCATACAGCAGTTGTTTCTGCTGCAGGCACTGCCAGTTGTGCCCACTAGATGGTGCACAGCCCACCTGAAGCATAGCCCAGATTCAATCTGTGCTGTTCAGAATCTCATTACTGGTGTGCTAGTGGAATATGCCACATCTCCTTGTAGCCTTTAAAAGCTTTTTTGATGATCAGAGTTAAATCATTTGACTAAACTGGTAAGATAGATGGGTTTGCCACACACTTCCTTCTCTTTATTATTTCTTCTCTGCCCGCAGGTCAGTGTGTCTCTTTATCTTCAGTCAGTTATTTTCTTTTTGTGAGTTTACCATTGACTTCTTGACAGTTTTACCTTTTGACTCAGTCCTGTTGAACCATCCGGGAGAGAAACAACTCTGGCTGTGAAGTAGCTGTCTTCAAAATGCTCTACAGCATGGTACTGAATCCTGCCTCTGGCAATCATACTTTATATACATATAATTTAAACATATTTTTAAGTGTGTGTGAGAGAGATTCTGCTCTTATCTTGCTCTTGGGTCCAAAATCAACTTGCCCCTTTAGTCTAGTGTGCTCTTCCTCACCAACCCTGTTACAATAACATTCCCACACACCTTAGATCAGCTGGAGTTCAAACTTGACCAAACTGTATATTATCAAGGAAATGTATTGCATATTCTATGGATAATTTAACAAAATTACTCTATTATAAAATGACTAATAATAGAATCAATACAATATTTGTTGTTATTATACACAGGTCAATTTCATTAGCTGTCAATGTTAAGTACAGTCTGTATGTCCAAAAACTGTTCTTTAGTCGGTTCATGTTTTTATTGTGCTGTATTGTTTGCCTGATGTTAGTAGCTGGAACTGTGTGTATCCGGGAGGAGTGGTGTCCTGCATAATCCCACTAGCCTTCTTCCTCAGTCGGTTAGTACACAGCTCATCCAGGTGTGAATGATCTGCTCAAGTAATACGCTCAGCTGTTTTCACCACACAATGTAGATGTTGCACTCTTCATACCACACTATAACATCTGGTCAGAATGCTTTCTATTGTAAACAGACTGTGTAACTAAGTATAAACAGTGTAACTGTGTATTTGTTCTGTGTATTGTATTTCAGTTATAAAGCTTTAACTTACACATGGAACCTTTAAAATTATAATGTGTTGCTAGTTGTCCATCATGCAGTTTCTTTGGATTTGCATGTTTGATCTTGTTCATTTTTTAATTACATAGTTCTGCTTGTTACCTATTAAGTCCTGTAGAGTTTAACATTTCTCCTGCGGACTTCCGAAAGCCATATAGCACATTTTGATTATGTTTTGCCAATTCAAGCCTTATTATAATGATTTTCAGGATCAATTGCTGCTCATTTAGTTACAGGTATTTCCCCAATCCTCACTATTTCATAATAGTTATTAAAAAAATCAACCTGGCCCATCAGTTGTTCATCTTTAAAGGCTTTAGTGATGGTGTGTTTAAGGTTAATTGTTTTATTTATGATTTATCCAAAAATCTGTTTT
>JAYDZF010000034.1:19049324-19061962 GCA_034509105.1 Microcambeva barbata | reverse complement strand
AGGTTTCCTTTTACACATGGAGGGTTTCATCAACAATTCACCAAATAAATATTTGGTTGCATAATTTTGTGTACTGTGTAAATTAGGCTTTATACCTGTAGCTGTTTGTCTGTAATTTTAGAAGAGATGTGGCGTTCTGATTGATTTTATTTTCCTTTTTATGTTCTTTCTGGGAAGTTGTAGATGAACTGATGCAACCCACACCAATTACATTTCAAGAGACTCTTTTAATAATTCTTTATTTCTTTGTTTGAAACTAATTACAGCAATTTCTCAATATACTGCTTGGGGGTTAGCAGTTACATTTCTCATTGAAAAGCCATTTTAAAGCCTACCCATCAAAGAAAAAATTTGCAATTATAAGAGTTCGGCCCAACTCTGTCAGAGAAATAAAAAGTACATACTTTATCTTCAAGGAGAACTTCATAAACTGCTGACTTTGTTGTTTACTTAAACATTATGACAGCTCTGATATACATAGAAAATGTACTTTGAATCTATATTTTAATTATATGAATGTTAAGCTATGAAATATGTGAAATAGTTAATTGTATTTAAATTAATAGCAAATGAAAACATGCTGCTTTTGCTTTTGTTTTTGTGTGTTTGGTATGTGTTGTTCTATTGGTGTGTCCCCATGGGGGTCGGATGTGGGGTAGTAGGACAGAAGGTATACCCACTAATGTAACTGAAGGTAACAATACATTTTACCCATGATGCGATATGATTCATGATACTATGTTCACAAAATGAGTTTCTAAACAAAATGAAAATGAGGACAAATTAGGACAAAGTTTCATTTCATTAGTTCTGCTCAGTTTAGTTCATTGTCTTTAACCCCTTGACCTAATTCGGGTCGGGGAGGGGGGCTGGAGCCTATCCCAGCTCTTCAACGGGCACAAGGCACATGTTCCTTTTATTTTTTTCTCTTAAATATAAAATACTGAATTTGTGCTAATACTTTATCTAAAAATAAATACCATTTTAATTTTTGATGTAGGTAAAAACTGCAAAACAAAGCTGTATGTTCCCCATTTTAATAGTAAAATTTTAGTAAAATCCCATGTTATCTAAAAAATCAATAATACAAATAAAGTATTTTCACATAAATACATTTCCTACCTGGCAATCCAGCAAGTGACTTCAACCAGCCAAGGTGAATAGTGTCAGTGCCTTCTGCTGTAAGTTGCTTAAATGCTTAAATAAACTACGTATTTCAATTGTGGCACATGTTCACAGATTTTAACTGTATTGTGCTGCATCATTACATTCAAACATTGAACAATTATTTAATATCTAATTGATCTGAGACATTTGGCAAAACAAATAGCTGTTGCATCATTAGTTAAAAATGCTTTGAATTTCATTACATTCCATTAAAATGAGTTTTGCATTCTTTTTACCTCATCTGCTAACACAACATTTCCTTAAGGACAACACCTTAAAAAGTGTCCACTCAAAAATCAAACTGCATTACAATCTACAGTCAGAACATTAAAAACGACAACTTCATAATAAATTTATACATATGCAAACTAATTAGGATAGCACATACAACATTTAGCTCAATGTACCCTTCTGCCTCTCATTACAGCAAAGCAGCAGCTGTCAACACCCATCATCAGTTTGATCTTGTCACATGACATGATCTGTGTGAAACTATCACCTCTCTTATTCCCGGCACCACTGCTGGTACACCCCCGGCATGAGCTGGAGATGTTGGTCACAGTGGGTGTGAAAGATGCTAATTTTCATTGATCTGATTGTGAGACTGAGCAGCACTTGACACAGCACTGCACACAAAAATAAATCAACTTTAAAGTGCTAATTTAAAAAATACAATTGATGCTTGGCAGCACAGTAGGTAGTGTGAATGTACCATATTAGTCCTAAGAAGTGGAGTTCTGATCTTGCATTTGATCATTGTTTATTGATGAATGTCTATTTTATGTGTGATGCTTGTGATTGTAAATCGCTGCTGTAACACTGCACTTCTTCTTAGTGGTCAATCAATCGATCAATCAATCAACTAACTAAGATAAGATTTTATTGATCCCCAGGAGGAACACTACTTGTTATAGTAGTGAGGAAGGTCGAAGAACAGACCAAAAATATAGTTAAGAGAAAAATTTCCTCACAAAGTCTGTACCGGTACTTATTTACACAAAATACAGTTTATTTCCTAATGAGTGGTGTACATGTATTATTATCAAAATATGTCAATTCTTTTGGTGTCTTGCACATCCAAACAAATAGATTACAGAGAAAAAACAATAAGAATTGTATGTGAATTGTTCAAGAGCAGTGGTCCCAAACTACCGAGCCACTGAACGATACCTGTCTATAGGTCATTTATTATTGGGCTTGCTACTTTTGATGTTATTGTTTCATTTCACCATAGGTGGGAGCAGTGTCTTGTTGTAATGAAAAAGTCCTGGATTTACACAGATTTTAATATATTTTAGTAAGATTGTTATTCCAGCCATAACCTAGAGGTTAAAATACTAGGTTAAATTACTAGCGAGTAATAAGATGGATCCTGGTTCAAGCCCCCCACTGCCAGGTGGCTGCTTGTGGCCTTTAAACAAGGATCTTAACCATAAATTGTTCAAACTGTATACTGTAACTGTAATGTCACTTTGGATAAAGGCTGAACATGTAAAAATATACATTTTATTTTAAATAGAAGGTTTGGGATTGTGGCTCAACAGCACTGTATGCACTGTATTAATAAGGTTACCTTACCTTACCAGTTATCTTTCCAATAGAAAAGGGTACATCCACATGGGTGTTCTACGTCACCCCTTCTTCACACTGTCTTAAAAGTTGCTCTTTCTAATAGAACACAAACAGTATTCTTACAGGTGAGAAAGCATGACAAAGTGTCCTTTTAGTGCCAATCCTCTAATGAAGTGTGTCTCGAGTGGATAAAATGTGATACATTTCTATAAAAACTGTTCAGACATGTGTGACAATGTGGTGAAGTGTCCTAATGGATGCCCTCCAGCTCCGAGAAAGATGGGAAGAAAGATCTATGATACGATGCTGTTATTTGAAAGTGATATCATAGTTGAGCATAATGAGGTCACTGACATTTACAGTGGATATAAAAAGTGGATATAAAATAGCCCATTTCCCCTCATGCTTTTGACAGATTTGATAGGTATGGCAAAATGTAGCTTGTTTTGGATTTTTTTTGTACACACAGCCCTGACATACAGTTGATTGTCACATGCAGTACTGAACCAGGTACTTGCCAGACATTTCTGCAGCTCCTTTAATGTGGTTGTAGGCCTCTCTGCAGCCTCTCGGACCAGTTTCCTTGTCTTTTCATTTATTTTGGAAGGACATCCAGTTCTTGGTAATATCACTGTTGTGTAATGACTTGACATTTTTGGACACTGCCTGACTCTTTGTAAATCAATACTTCTGCTGTCAAAGCTTGAATGTGGGCTGAACACAATCACATCACCACATTATTTTAATGTAAACATTCAGTTTGTTTTTCACTTGTATTGCATCGATTATAGCTCACTGTGGGACCAGCATATCTGAGTACCTTAAAATGGATGACATTTGTAATGTATGTTGACTTAGTTAATACATGGATATATAGTAATATATAGATAAAGGAGTGTGAGCTTGTCTATAGTTTTAAATGTCAGAATATGTGAAATTGAAGTGGCCAAGTGGGTAGCACTGTTGCCTCACAACACGAACCTTGTAGGTTCGACCCCTAAGTGGGGAGGTTTGTGTTCTTTCTGTGTGGAGTTTGCATGTTCTCCCCATATCTGCATAGGTTTTCTCTGGGGGCTCCGGTTTTCTCCCATAATGAATTGGAGAAACAATTTCCTGTGACCATTTCCTGCCATGAATGTAACCACAGTGTAAAACATGACATGTAAAACATTTTAAAATCCCAAAACCTATAAAGAGAAACTGCACAGGTTTTGTCCCTACCTGTTATTTACATTATGCAGCTGTATTGATCATATTTTCTCTAGATGCAATTCAAAGATTTAAAAAATGGAACGCATGATTACCTGTTGACTGAAATAGTAGCTATGTTTGAGAGTATTTGCATCTGCATATTTCATAATATTTCATAACTCAAGCTCTCGTTTTCTCATTTTTGAATGTGTTTTTCTTTCTTTACCTGTTTTTTGCGCTCAAGCGGCTATCTTGACAGTTTGTGGGCGGGCACATGGCTGGCCCTGTCAGCAAATGCTAGTGGCTGTTCCCCCTAGTCACTCTGCCTATCCACTCCACCTCTGTTTGCACGGTCACGTGGAGTGTCTGCCACATTAAGGGTTGTACAGAAGTAATTAGGATACTTCTGGACAAGTCAGCACAAAAGCACAATCACCCTCAGCACTCCACAGAAGTGCATTAATAGGCAGTTGTGATCTTGCTGGTTCGAATCACAGAGCTGACAATTCAAGAGTGAAGTATCCTTGAGCAAGGCACCAAACCTCTAATTGCTCCCCGGGTGCCATGGCTGTCCACCGCTCTGGGCATGTGTACTCGTTGCCTGTATATGTGTATATGTGCATTTCACTACATGGATTTGGTTACAATGCGGAGGGCAATTTTACTGCACAGTGATGAAAAGAGTATTATAAATGTAAATAAAAAACAAGGAAATCAGAATGGAGGAATCACTTTACAAATGTAGATTCCACATCATGTTCAGTGAAATATTGTATTAAGTTGCATTTGTCATTATTAAGGCGAATGTTATGAACAGTCTTCTTTAATGTTTTAAAGAAAATAATGGAATGTGTGATTGGTGAACTGACACTTCATAAATGGCAAAGCAATTATACCCCAAATGTTTTTGTTTAGCCACAAATAACATTCAAGCATGAATTAACACATTTTCATACAATCATTGTGCAGTAATGCAGCAGGATGCAGCAGATGCTTTTGTCTCCTGACAGCTCACATTCCCTCTTGGAGATGTTGAAATAATAACGTAGTGCAAAACATGACACTCAGGTGAGACAAGCGTCTGTCTGTTTCCATGACAACGGCAGTTTCCTCCTTCCACCTAAAAGGAAAAAAGGACATCCCAAACTTGACTCCTGAATTTAGAGTGACACTCTCCCTTTTAATCGGAAGATCCCTTCACAGCAGAGTGTGACTTCATATGGGGTGTCACTCTATTGTGAAGTGTTGGTGAGGAGGGAGCGGTTTGGGAACGGCCATTACTTTTCATGCATTCCCATCATGTATACATACGTTCATCAAGATTCTGGTTATATCTGCATGTATATAACGCTTTAAATTTTATTTCATTACATCAAACACCACATCAGGAACTAAAGCAAGTAAAGGCTCTCACACTGATGCATCACTTTTTATGAAGATATAATGACGAATGTTGTTGCACACTGAATGCATTTAATGAGAACACACTTAACACTCCAGTCTGGAGCTATAATAAGTTCACATCTGACAACCTGACTCTGTACTAATAGATTAAGTTTTTCTTGTTATTAGTGGGTAACTCCACTTCCAGCTTTGATAGTTTAGACAAATCAGTGTACATTGTACTGTACTTTATAAACATTTGCATAGTTTATATTTGTAATTATACATGGTACTAACAACAATTTTAATCATGGTTATTCAGTTTTATGTAATAATTGCAAACTTTCAGTTTTTTGAGTGAAAAAAGTCATACAGAGTTTTTAAAAAATGAAAACTGACAACATCATGTTCCTCTCTAGTGCAGAAGGGTGATTCTGGTATCTTTTAAACCATATGAAAAATATGTCTAAAAGTCTTTGTTTTTTTAAACATGTCCTGGGGAAGGGGGTGGAAATTTGGCACGGTCTGTAGAAATCTTACTCTTCTCATGATTTCTGTGGTGAAGGTCAGTTTGATAGCTGTCACAATTTGGTTGTTAACCAGGAGAGAATAGGTACCTGGGTGATAACCTAGGAGCTTCAAATATTTTATCCTATTTCATGAACATGTACAAGCACATATTACCAAAACATATAGAATTTGTTTTTGTATAAATATACTCAGACAACCTTAAATTATATAATGTATAATGTGTAATATAGGCTTGATAAGGTGACTTCAAGATGCTAGATTTCATGGCAGAATTACCTAGAAAAGCAAATAACTTTTCTCTTTTTTCCACCGCAGTCTTTTCTTTTAGCCAGTGGGAGGTTTGGCTTTTTCTTGGCATGAAGTCCAGCATTATTACTAATTATCTATTAGTGCAGCATCAGCGTGTCAGATGTGAACTTATTATAGCTCCACACTTGGTTAAATGCATGCTGTGGGCAACAACATTCATCTGTATTTCTTGACATAAAACATGATGCAGAGTATGAGAGTCTTTATTTTGCTTTAGAGCATGATGTGGTGTTTGATGTAATGAAAATGAAATATGAAGCGTTATATACACAAATAAATAAACAGAAATGCAAGAATGATCATGTGTTAAGAAAAATGTCTAAGACTAAGGAAGATCACAATGGTGAGATGAACTAGAGAGAGCCTATTAAACCCACGTTTATAGATTGACACTGTAAGGCAAGGTTGGGCAATTAAATTATGTACGGGGCTACATGATAGCCGGAACAATGAGCTGACCTTACTTCCACTCAATGCTTCTTTGATTTGCTTAAAAAGCAATACATTGTGCACTTTTATTTGTGTAACAATATAACACACTATGGAGTTCAGCAGGTGCAGCAGAGTTTCAGATGACCGACATGTCATTCCTTCTGGTTCATATTCACAGATTTGCAAACCCAGGGCAAGGACAGGGCAACACCACAACCCGCATTACAACTGCCGATTGAGTCCGCTAGATCAAAGAGTACAGAATCCCTGCACTGGTGCCCTAGTGGAATATCCTGCTGCACTACCAGGATTTTTATGTCTGTTTAGACTTGGCTTAAATAGATTGGTTGTTGGAACACTTAACATGAATTGATATGTAAGGAATTGATTTTCCTGGAAGAGATCTCAAGAAGCTAGCAAGATCATTAATGTTTAAATGGAAATCAATTTGCAGGAAAAAAAATCATTGAAAGCTTCACACACACACACACACACACACACACACACACACACACACACACACACACACACACACACACTACTAATTAGTTTGTCACCAGTGATCACTTAATTGTTTAAGTATTTACACATAGAAAATAGGTAGACTTGTACACTCCCTCAATTTAATTCATCCCGGAACATAAACTTCATTCTGAAACAAAACCCTACTTTAGTGACTCACAAGCCAAATGTTTAAAAAATGATTTGACTTTCTATAGTTTCTATTTGTCCCTTTGAAACTAATTATATATAAACCATTATCTCATTTGTTTCATGTGTAGTGTAGAAGTGTGCATGTGGGCTTAGTCATATCACTTCCTATACAATTTAAGCTAATGAGCTTAAACCCTACATTGAAAACCTACAAAGCTTAAAAAATCTTAAGTGTGTGTGACAGAATTAATCTGTGTTTTTCTACCCTCCCTCTTGATTTGTGTCTCACTGAAACATTACAGTTTTCAGTCTGTAATCCCGATGGATCCATGAAACACAGTTATTTTTCATGCCTCTCCAAGAGTAAATCAGTCTGTAAATGTGTTTGTCTGTTCTGTAGTCTCTGGAGAAGTCTTTCCTTAAACTTTAGTCCCACCACATCAGAAAGATTCTCACAGAATGTAGGACATATTCAGGGTGGCAAGTAATGGGCACATACACATATAAACAAAATATCAGGTAATATAATACAGCAGAGAGTACACATACCAGGTTGGGTAATAAAACATTTGTACTGTGGTATATTTAGGGACATGTGAGGAGCTCCCTAATGAGAGCAGCATATAAGGTTCACTCTACTACAGCCAAATGTGAATATCATTTATTTTTCTGATTTTTGTTTGTTTGTTTGTTTTTGTAGTTACTGTGAAAAAGGGTATGGAGTTAGTTGAGGTCTAGTGAAAATATGTTTAGTGTAGATATTTTAGCTATTTTCTTTAATTTTTTGTCAGTAATTATGTGGTCACAGCCATTCAAGAAATATATATTTTTAAGAACAGTCGGGAAAAGCATTAATATTAGATGTGGCTGTTAAATTGTTGTAATGGTTTAATATATACAATGAATATACACATAATACAATTACAGTAATTTATCAGAAGAGGAAGAAATCATTTCTCGTATTTACATATATACATCCACAATATAATCAAATAATGTTTCCTAATGTCCCTGTTTGTTTAAAAGCTGGAGTCAGAGCGCAGGTCTGTTGTGCTTCGGACCAGACAGGGTTAAGTGCCTTGCTCAAGGGCACATGAGTGTATACAGAGCAGAAGCTACATTTGTGGCATGCAGTACACATTAAGTCAATTATACTTAGAAATTCTGTTTTATTATAATATTTGCCTTAATTCTAATTAGCATATCTTTGGTGCTGGAAATGTTTAAAAAACACTATATTTAATACTGTTTCTGACTTGTATATAGTATGAGTAGTTAATGTAGGATGCAATTATAAACAGCAAATGTGTATGAAGGACATCTCGGTCATCCACCTACTTGTGACTGAGTGGCATAGACTGCTTTAACAAGCACATATGTACACACACACACACACACACACACACACACACATTAAAGAGAATTTTATAGCAATTACCAGTGGACAGAGATGTGCGTGATGCTTCAAAGGCATAACATTGTTTTATAGACCTTCACACTATTAAAAGGACCATGACTGAATCCAGGTATGAAAAGCATCTGAGACAGAAACTCAGGCTGTTAGGAATAAAAAATCAAACTAACAGAGATGTCTAGTGTCAGATTCGGAGAATTATTGCAGAAGATGTCATTTTAGGAGAACACCAACATGCAATTTATATAAGCCATACAACTTTGAAAAACCCTTAAAGCTCTAGCACATCAGAGCTGGTATTCAGGTCAGCTGGGTGCTTCCTGGTGGGCACAATAGACATTATCTGCAGCATGTAAGTTTTAAAGTTTGCTATGTGGAAGAAAAAAACAGGGCATTGGGATAGGGTCTTAGGACACTGGTAAGTAGATGAGTCTTCTCTACAGAGGTGGAGAAACTGGGTCGGTGCATGACTCACATGCAAATCCACAAAAATATAAGGCCAATAAAATAGCAACAGGGTCTCCAGTAGTGAAAACAAATTTGCTACTCTCAATGGAGGAAAATTGCAAAAAGAAAAATTTGCAGCAATATATGAATGTTATTAAATTGTCTTGTCTGATTACCTTCATGAAGTGCAGTATAACTATTGTTAATTTTAATTGTTAATTGATAATTGTTTCTGTTATCTAATTCTTATTCCTTTTTTTTCTTCGTCCACAATTTTTTGAAATATTGAGGCCGGTCCAACTTTAAATCCTCCGGCCTACTGAGGAATGGACAGCTTATATAAAACTTTTGGAATCGCCCACCATACCCATTTTTCTCCCATTCATTTTTTGAAATCTTTAAAATTCATAGACATTGGCCCTGTTCCAACTCTAAATCATCCAGCCTGTCCATAACATCGTGACTTGTAAAAGTTATTGTAGCAACACACCCACTCACTCACCTTGCCCGATTTTGTTCCCCATTCACTTCCATTCATTTTCATCAGCGCGAAATCATCTGGCCAGCTAATGTCAAGTTTACATTTGTTGACTAAAACACTAATTTGAGAAACTCTCCCAAATGATCAGTGATCAACACACTTTCATCATTTTCAAAAGTTGGGGCTTGATGAAACATTGGTTTATGATTGTGTGATGCAATGTTGGCGGATGATGTAGAGTACTTTTCAGTGATGCTTGGCAATGTTGTATCAAATTCCACCTCAGGTGAAAGGATTTAGTTTTGTTTGGTCACAGTCAGTGTGATTACTTTTTGTTCTATCTGGGTTCTGTTCAGCCACAGGACTTGGATGGAGAATCAGCTCAGTGGTGAGTCATCTTAACTTTCTCTTTGCTACTGTGATTGCTGGCATTTAAGTTCCTGCCCTCACACTTTCTTAGTGAGCGATAAAGGTAGCTTATAGTGGCTGGGTGGAACTATAAAGCACTAATGGCCACTTTTCAGGAGGGATTGTTAGAGCTCAAGGAGAACATGGCTACCTGTGACCACTACCATTTGGCCATCTGATTGGACAACTACCCCCAGGGCATGAATGGAGTCACTAGGCAACTATGTACTGGTGGGCTAGACCAACCCTCATCTTGCTCTGTCAATGTGGAAGAGGAGCTCATGAAGCTTGAGAATTTCCATCTTAAATCCTCTTACTTTCCTCTTGCAGTTTCCAGTATGGTAACCTAGACCGGTTCATGCTTAGCCATCCCAAAGCAGCTAATGTTGCCATTTTTCCTAAACCCGTTCCAGTCATTGTGAAGGAGGAGCCCATACAGATTAAGAATGCCCATATTCAATTCTGCCTCAAAACATGACACTCAGTGAAGTCTGAATTACCAGTATTGTAGGACAGAGCATGTCTAACTGACCTGCCCAGAGCTTAGTGTAAAGGTGGAGCAGATCCTAGACAAATGCCCACAGACCCCAGGGGTTTTCTTTTTTGTCCAATTTCATGTCAGCAGGGAGTTATATTAATGTCGCTCTGGCCATTGTCTGCCTGTTTTTCATGACTTACTGTATATTGGGCTTCCGATGATTGCAGTAGCACAACCTCTTAATAGATTGGCTCACATGTTCTGTTTCGCTTTGGGGTCCCACACGGCAAGACCTGTGGTTAGAAAGAAACCTTAGTATACATCCTCAGGCTGTAGCACTACAGGAAGAGATTGATCTGTCAATGATTCCCATGGATCCCACCACAAGCTCCAAGTAGTGTTAAGCCGATGTTAGGCCCAAATCCTCCCACTCCATCATCCTTACAAAAGGCTATTTTCTATTCTGCCCTCAGCAAAGGGATGTGGAAGAATAAATGTAAGAGGCTAAAGCCTTTGTTTCTCCACCTCATCACCTGGGGCAACGTTTCTCTGACGGTAAAAAAGGACAGGTCTTTGCATCCCTGAATTGACTATTGTGGACTAATCAAAATTACCATCAATATGTTCTACTCCTGCCATGTGTGAAATCTGTATCCAAGTCATAGCAACAGTTTACAAGTGTAAACTAAATCGGACCTGTTCAGCACCTATGGCCTAATTAAATTCAGGCTGGGGAACGAATGTAAGACAGCTTTACCACCCCCTTTGGGACAAAATGACACCAGACTGCACCCATGCACATATTTTGTTTCCACTGGCTGTCCCCTAGCAAGATAAATTATGATGTTTGGAGTAAACTGGTGGCAATTTAGTCCACTCTTATGAAGTGAAGACAATGACTGGGGGGATCAGAACACCAGCTCATACTCAGGATGAACTTCACAAATTCTGTTCCTCTGTTGGTTATATTTTGTTTTATCTAGTGCCAAGAACACTAAGCAACACTAAGTTCCCTGCAATCATAAATGTGTAAGATGTGAGTGGTTGCAAACAAATATTCCACCTCTGGTTAAAATGCTTTTTTGCAGACTGAAGGATTTTAGAGCAATGTGAGCACAATTTTGAATTAATCCCAGTCTGTGCTGGTATTGTCATGCTAAAATAGAAGTTAAAAGGAAAGAATTCTTTCAATTTTTATTGAAAGCTTTTAATTAGTGCTTATTTATACTAGCACTAAATGGCCCAGATCAAATCATCAAAATTAGTCTCGGACCATTATTTGTCTAAAATAAAGTATAACGTTCATCTAGAAAGGAAAAGTTTAGTTTTGTAGAGTACTTATTTCCTCAGTTAATCTGCCGGATGATTGTTCAGTTCAGTTTATTTTCTTTAGCCCCTTTTCCTAATTAGGGTTGGGTAGGGGTGCTGGAGCCCTCAGCTTTTCAACGGGTGCAAGGCACACAGTAACACCCTGGACAAGGTGTCAGTCAATCGCAGGTACCTACAGGACAATTCAGTGTCTCCAATTCTCCTCGTAACATGTCTTTCTACTGTGGGAGGAAACCGGAGTACCCGGAGGAAACCCACACTGACAGGGCGAACATGAAACTTCACTCCACATTCGGCAAATCCTAGTGTATCATGAAACTTCAAATCAAGATTACTGTTACTATTTGTGTCTTGTGGCTCTCAAGTTAGTTGACACAAGCCTGTCAGTGGTGGTAGATCAAAATCAGGTGGATTAAATTACAAAATAGTCTGTTGCCTGTGTTTGAATTTTTTTTCTTTCCATCTGTCTTCTAATAAGAAAGGTTTATCATTAAAGGATGATTGTTTAAAGCCTTAGCATGTTGTGCAAGTGTAAAAGTACAATGTGCTATGCCCATATGGTTCATTCATTTCGCTTTTGTCAAACCTATTTTGTGAGCACACCTTTTTCTGCAAAGCTGCTTTTGCTCTAACATTTCGTCTTTTCACAACAGAATAAAAACTACACTTACAGTAGACCAGTTAGAATTCTTGAAAACGATCTGTTAAAAAGGTGGCCTCCTGTGACAGTGACAAATTAAAACTCACTGAGCACATCAGTGAGATCCATTTCACTGCCAATATTTATTTAAAGAGCTTGCATGGTTGATTTGTTGCTCCTTGACAAAATGTCTAAAATAAGA
>JAYDZF010000034.1:18945489-18958735 GCA_034509105.1 Microcambeva barbata | reverse complement strand
GTCCAAGTCCAGAAAATAAGCATTGTAGTGCTGGGGCCAAAAAGGAGAAACAGGATAATTGTCAGGAAGGGCACCCAGGGTAAAATCAGGGTCACATCAGTAATGTAGATCACGATTGGCTGTAGCAACAACTAACATGAGCAAACAGAAACACTAAATTGCAGGTGGTAAATGAAACTGATAATTGAGATAAAGCTGAGCAGCCAAAACATGAAATATACTGAGAGGGAGTAGTAGTGTGATTTAGCTGTTTATCAAATTCTGCATTCATTTCTATTTTTCACTTTTATTTAAGATGATTTCACCAAGACATATTAATGAAAGATAAAATGCAGACATGGCAAAAAACTGTTAAGGAAAATCGGTCAGAAACAGATTACACCTTAATGATTCTTTTCTTAGCTAAACAAAGCAAACTTAAAATGAGAGAACTATAAAGCCACATCATAAAAGTCTTTCAACCACCAGACCATGAGATGATCAGAACTGAACAAGGTTCTTACTGCCTCAGTTAGCAGAGTGAAACGTGTGCAGATAAATAACAGCAGACAGAATTGGTTTGCCATTTGTACAAGTTGATCATGAAAAGAGGAGCAAAGTCTTCATTTAGTTCTCTCTCCCACACACCCATGCAGAACAGCCAGGAAAATCAAGGCATGTGAAAAGCTTCACACACACACACACACACACACACACACACACACACACACACACACACACACATTAAAGCTGTTGGCCAAGAACTACAGACGCCACAGAGCCTTTGACCACATGCAAAGAAAAGCAGAAGGAAACAGAAGGCAGGAATCTTGCTGCTGCAGGCTGGGATGAAAACATTCTTCAGCTTTAAGATCTCATACCATTTTTTCTTTTTTCCTCCCTCACTTTCACTCTCCTTCATAACTTCACCTCTCAGACTCAGTCACTTCTACTTCCTTTCCAAATGGCCATTTGTTTTAACTTGCAATTCTTTTAAACACCTCATGTGTTCAGGCCTTATAAACTCTAGTTCTCTCCTAGGTTTTTTAAGCCTGCTACAGAAGCACTTTGGTCTTCTGTGCTCCACAAGCTCACCTCCCCAATGATTCTTCATCCCCTCAAGATCTCGCTCATCCTCCTGAGAAGTCGTATCCATCGGCAGCCGGTCAGTAAAATGAACTAAAGACTAACTGTTCTGAAATTTCTTATGCCAGAAATGAACACCCAGAGTGATCCAGTCCCAATAAAGCAGCTCTATATTGGCTTAGAAGAGTAGGGGAGTGGAGAGAAGAGGGAAGGAGGAGGGAAATGAAAACACAGCCTGGTCGCTTCCAAACTAGCCTGCCCAACCATGTGAAGGGAAATGATTACCGAACTCAGACATGTGCTCACATTCAACTTAGACGTTATACAAACAGAAAACTCTTCACACTAAGAGCAAAGAGAGGGAGCAGGTTTCAATACTCTCCAGGGTGTCTCTTCTATTTAGCTTTACAAGAGAAATTACACATAACCTACAATTAACTCATTTGTTCAGTGAACTACAGTTGTGTAATGTGATCGATGCAGTGTAAATAAAAACAAGATGCAGGCGATGGAGTGGCACAGATGGAACACCAGGATATCATACCGCAAACCAGTGCAGAGGTTTTAAACTCCACCATCTAGTGGGCATAATTTGCAGCAAACCAACTTCTATGTCACGATGATTGGGATATTTGTCTGGGGTCTTCAAATTCCTTTTGTTTATTAGGAATTTAACAAGTTGGTTACATTCATGACTGAAACATGGTAGTTGATTGTTACACAAAATTTATCAGTACATAAGTTAATATCAAACACAGTTATTGACGATTTTGTATCTCCAATGCATGTTTTTGGACTGTAGGTCTGTATTTCACAGATACAAAAGATCGAATCCAGGACCTTCTTGCTGCAAGCCGTCCGTATTCAAAATTAAAAACTTTAAAACTGCCCTGTCACAAATGTAACCAAAGTGTGTCAAGCAATGTTTTGCTTTGATAACATCTATTAAGCCATCTCACCACAAGTGGAATCTTTTTGGATTTAAACTTTTCATCTGAAAATGTAATCTTGAACCCAAGCCTGTCAGACTAATAAAGTCTGTTTATAACCAAGCTTTATTGTAAATCAAGGTAGCCAAGGCAAATCTTTGGCTCCATGATGTCAGTAACATGGACAAGACTGCCATGTGTATGTGTTCCCTAGTGTTCAATTTTTTAACACTTGTTGGCTACAAATAAACTTATAAATGATGTATGTTCCAGAATTCAGGAAAGATGGGTTCAGGCTTTGAGTTAGGAAGAACAGTTCTACACATAGCCACAAGGCAATGTTGTACAACCATGCTTGCTTTTTTGTAACTCAAAAAGCAGGGTCCTGCCAATACATTGCATCATGTGGGTACATTTCCTCTGTCTAGACACATTGGATAATAGGTGCTAACTCATTTTGGTGTTATATATAATAAATAAAGTTGGGTTTTCGCAGTGTTTCTCCGCCAACTGTTTTCTTTGTTTTGTTTGAAAAGAGAAAGTGACAAAAGAGCGATTGTTCATTTTCATTTCTTTTGTGTCAGTGATTTCTATTGTGTCAATGTTCTTGGTTGGTTGTGTTTTTTCCGTGACACAATGTATGCCCTAAATAAGCAAATTTGTCCTTATATATGCATTTTCTCCCATTGCATTAGACATCAAGTTTAGTCATTTTTTCCTCCACTGCTGGGTAACTCTGGGGACAAAATTCTCTCTGCTTATGCCTTTTCAACCGATATGTGATCCTCAGCTGCCATTTCATTTTCATCCATGCATTCTGCACAGGTGCCTCTTTGTGCTAATTAGGGTCTTTGCCAGGGTGGGATGGCTGGACTACTTCAAATGCTTTGCAGACACCATAATCAATTACTGTCTATTATGCCTGCTAGATGGTGCTAGATGGGAAAGATCTGTTTAAGTTCTGTTTTCTTGCTGTAAAGACACTTAAATGTCATAAGTTTGGAACTTACAGATAATAGCTCCCAATTATGGAAATGTTCAAGGTCTTATCCATGCTCTTCTGTTGAAGTGACATGATTTCCTCCCTCGGCTTTTGTGACAGCGCCTCAATTTTCAATAAGACTGTAACACCCCTTAAACACATCTCTGGGTGATGTTTATAAAACACAGCACAGCTGAAGAAAATTAAAGACCACTATCAAGTTCCCAAATGATTCAGTAATGTTGCAACACATTTATAAGAAGTCTGTAGTGTCTCCTGATGTCTGTCCTTTATACAAATTTTCCCATTGCTCTCTCTCTCCCTGTCTGTCTTTGTGTGTGTGTGTGTGTGTGTGTGTGTACCAAACACCTACTTGTATTTTCATTGGCCATGTGAAATTGGTGACATAAACAAAGAAGGTGATATTAGAGTTGCTCCGGAAATCAAATTTTTCATTGGAGAAACTTTCTTTGAACTCCTTGATGTTGCTACTGGAGACGATATGGATCTCTTCTGTGGACTGAGTGCCAGCTACAGAAAGAGAACATGAAGAAAAAGACAGAAATTGTAATAAGATCTTGTATCTTATAAAAAAAATTCTGATAAGCAGAGAGCCTTAAAACATTGTAATTTATACTAAAAATATATGTCAGCTCATCATCTTATGGGAATCGTGTAGCTTGAAGAGATTCAACTGATAAAAAAAGACTGGAAACCACTGATGAAATATTTCACAGCCTATGTACATCATACCAGTAGTCTTACAGAATGCACCATTTTGTAGATTCATTTACCGTATTTAAATTAAATAGTGTAATCTGAGACAAATCCTTCAGACTCAAAACTGCTTTTTATTTTTTCAAAACACTAAACAAACTGCTTTAAGATGTAAAATATCAGTTTTGGATGCCTCACCTGCAAAGCTGGATGCCCAAGTGATGTTGAGGTTAAAATTCTTGGAGGCATTAATAACCATGTCCAGGTCTCGATTTTGCTAAAAAACAACACACAAAGGATGTTTTAATTCTATGATTAAAATGTAAAAAGTTCATGTTCACTTCTTCATAAGGCTACAAAAAGGAGACATGGCTATACAACCAAAAAAGAAATTTAAAACAAGAAATCAAACAGCATGTTGATTTCATTCAGTACAACCACTTAATCCATGTATTCTTAAACTTTGTTTACAAACTTTAATGATCTGTATAGCTGGTCCCATTGATTATTTGCTTTGCTGACCTTAGAGTAATAAAGTTTATGGTTTTGCATTGTAAGACATGCATAGACACACTTTTTACTGTTCCCATATTATCATACCAATAAAATGAACACACAGAGTATTAAATCTGTGTTATATGGCTAGTGTCAGAAGAATTATATTGTATTGCTCTACTGATTACTACTTATAAGAATACAGAAATGTAAAAACTGAGCGTGAGCTTTAACAGTATTGCTCATGTATGCAGAAATAAATAAAATCAAGTAGGATTTGGGGGATCCATTATGACACAACACCCTGTTGCAGCACCAAGAATTAAAACTGAAAGCCATAAATCAATTATATTTGGTTCTCTGATCTATCATCTCCGAAGGACCAAAGAACAGGAAAATAAATATTCAGTAGGTAAAATAAAGTCCAAGTTCAGCTTGTTTTGACAAAAACAGCAAGTTCTCTGTTGCATCATGAAGTGGAGAATCAGACAATATGGAGCACAGGCTGTTGTCTCTGTACTGAATGAGACTAATTTGCTAATCATAAGCCTGAACCTCAAGTGTAACAGCATTATTAGGCATAAGAGTGTATAAAAAATAGGAGCCACCAATCAATCAATTATTAATATGTCTATAATGTCTATGAAGTGAATACAAAACTTATATGTGTCATCAGGCTGTGTCACAAATCTCACTCAAATACATGTGCACCATGTCATCAAACATATTAAAGACATAAAATAATTTATGTAGCCTGCACCTGAAATAGCTTACTGATCACAGGGCTGATTTTTCATCTCACCTCATCTGGTGTTGCAACGAAGTTAATGGCGGTGTAGTAACGATCATCCTCCTGAGACAGGCTGAAAGTGAACTGGTAGTCTATCAGCAGTGTGTCTAAGTGTGAAAGACATACAGGTGGTAAGATAGGGGTGCCAGGCTGTGCAAGATTGATGCCACTGGCAGCTCCAGATCATCTTCAGATTCTGAAATGCTTTACGATACATGCACATACTAGATCTCAGTTGTGAGATGAAACAGAACATTTCACAAATCCATCACAATATCTTATTCCAGCTCAATGCCAGCTCTGTCTAGATACCACTGTACATGTTGAGTACCTGATGTAGAGTTCGCAAAGTGGTGTTGAGTTCAAAAGACATTGAGTTTTTAGGGGGGCGGTCCCAGTGGAACTGCATTTACTTTAGGCTTAAAACAGTTTTCCACTTAAACGTTGAAAACAAGACAATTACAATTTGAAAAGCTATGGAATTGTTTTTAAAAGCAATCATAAATAAAAGAAGTAATTAAGAAGACTAAGCATGTCAAATTTAGGAAGCATGAAAAAATGAGACGTACACATTTCTCCACAAATGGTGTTGAGTTTTAAGGATTTCAAATTCAAGATAAAACTTGGATTAAAGTCAGGTCCAAATCAGTGGAATCTTCCTCGTTTTACCTGGCAGAGCTAGAAACTGCACGTGGGGATTTAGTCCCAGCTTTCGTAACACTCAAAGGCACATACAATCACACAAGTGAATGAGGCAGAGATGGGCAATTAAAAATGAGTAAAATATGCAAAGCAAACTCTCTAATACTTTCTATTGCCCTGTTGGGTGCGATTAATTTTGTTCTCAGACACTCACAATAACACGTTCCTTTGAGAGGGTTGCCCTGGTAACGATTCTCCACTTCACACCTTAAAAAGAGGAGAAAAATATTATTTAAGATTTACAAAATATTTATATTATCTGATGAGCTAAAGACATACTGGACTAAAATGCTATCAGACGACCAACGTCCTTCTGAGAAATTGACTCCACATGATCGATTCTTAATGTTTTGTCAGCTGCTATGACTACTATCATGGCATCATGAGGAATTAAATTAGCAATAGTCTGTTAAACGTTAAAGAAGGGGGTCAATTTGCTCTTTTTACTTGTTTGTGTGAGTTTGTGTGTAAATAGTTTTTCTTTTTGTTGTGTTTAGTTCTAAGAAGCATGAGAGCTTAACATCAAATACGTTTTTTTTTTTGTAGTTTTAATGGAAGGGTTGAAGTTATGTCAACTGTAGGTGCTTTTGTTACTCTGATACACTGATTGATAAGTTCACCTTATCACTTGTATTATAATTAGTTGCACTTCGAGCCCCAGTAGACCTTCTGTTAGTCCAGAACAGGTGCCAGGATTCATATTCTTTGTGTCCTATGGCATCACGGAGTCTGGGCCACCCAACAACCCCAGCTTCCCACCACCACCACCACCACCACCACCACCACCACCACCACCACACACACATCAAAGTCATATCCACTGCATTCCATTCATACACTTCAAATTACTTGTATGATAATCAAAAGCCCAGCATTATTTTATGTATTAGTTTAATTATTTATTTATAATTGGTAGGAATCTAGGTCATTATAAATATATAAATTTCTCAAAAAAATATTTATTTATGTTTTCATTTTGACTTAGTTTATCTTAGTTTTTGGTAGTGTAATAGATTGTCATGGCTCTAAATGGCAAGCATGTAATAAATCACTGACTAAACCGTCATGAAACAGGCATTGCTGTGCACATTTTTTGACATGGGTCCTACTATGTTGGCTGATCACTGTTTATTATTATAATCTATGTATAAATAAAATACTGTATCAGAATGAATCACAGCAAATAAAGATGTAGATCAGGGGTCACAAACACCAGGTCCCAAAAGCACCTTGTCACCTCCAGGGACCACATAAGTTGCCCAAAGGTAAGTTCTAAAAATAGCAAAGTGACCACATATCTCCAGCTGTTCTTTCTGAATAAGTAACATGTGCATTGACATGGAAAAATTACAATATTGAATATACAATTTTATTTACAATGTTGACGTATATAAGAATTCTGATCTTGCCTGGGTGAGAAGTTCAATAACATACACAAAACGCCCTCCTCTCTATTTACTGAGACAACAAAAGCAAGCACAGATAGATGCATCTTTATCCTGACAAAATTAGAATCAAAACATGGCAGAGAAGCAAAAGAAAGCTCATGTTCACACTGATTGGGAGGAACCAGCCTTTTTGTGACAGTGAAAGGAAAGTGTGTATATGTCTCATTTGCAGGGTAAATGTGGTGACAGCAAAGTGGCACAATGTGCAGAAACACTTCAATACGTGTCAAAAGATTTTTCTATTATGCATAACTGATAACTTGATAAAAAAAAAGTTAGGACAGTACGGCACATGCTAATAAAAAAAATGCAGCGTTACATTTACTTTTTCTCAGTTTGAACCCGAGATATTTCATATAATATAATTATTATACTTATTTATTAATATACACTGCAATGTAAAAGTGACCGAAACAGCCAGAAGGATGAGAACAGAGAAATGGTCTGTGGTCACCACCTGCAGAACCACTCCTTTATAGGGGTTGTCTTGCTAATTGCCTCTCGTGTCTACCTGTTGTCTGGTCCATTTGCACAACAGCAGGTGAAATTGATTCACAGTGTTTCTTTCTGGACAGGTTGCCATGGTTATATTGTGTTGTATACTTGTTCCCTTTATTTTTTTGAAAATTTTGGGTATTTAACACAATCCAAAAAATGAAGGAGATTCCATAGTAATGAGGTACAAAAAAATCAATATTGATGTGACTCATAAACAGAGTGATTTTCCAGAAGAGTCCAAACTCGATAGTCACCAGTTGGCTGTGTGCCACACTAGCCACTAAGATACACAAATCAGTGCATTGTAATGCCAGTCCCAGATAAAAAGGAGGGTTGCATCAGGAAGTGCATTATTTATTAGGATTTTAATGTCATGTTCCTCACTTTTGGTTACCTTCATGACAGACTCACAGTTATTCATTCCACTAAGTTAATCTTTTAACAAGTTATTAAACACAGTATTGGCTGCATGTTCTTGGACTGTGGGAGGAAACCAGAACACCCGGAAGAACATGCAAACTCCACACAGAAAAGACCCAGACCGCCCCACCTGGAAATCAAACCCAGGATCCTCTTGCTGTGAGGTGAGAAGGCTACTCACTAAGCCAACTTGCCGCCCTTGCCAAATCAAATAATGTGGCCAACCACCCTAACAGCAGAAATATTTCACATTACAGTCATTATTATTACAGGTCAACCGTGCAACTTTGTCATTCAGGAAGTTTGTATACAAAAAAGCAGCCCTTGGTGACCCGTTGTAGAGAAACTCAGACCGCAAGAAGCCCTGACCCCACCGATGAAGTGTGTATGGCTTCATCACCAGCACACAGTGTGAGTGAAAACTTTTCTCAAAATGAGGCAGTGTGAAGTGAGTAAAAAATCCAAAACGGTGGCTTCAAACGTTTGACCAGGTGTGGCTTAAAGGTGTGGAATGTGTGTGGGAGGGCTACTCACAGATGGCAGCGGTCTCCTTTAATGCCCTTGGTGGTGCAGAAACACTTGCCGTTGTTTGAATTACACATGCTGGCATGGCCGTTACACTTGCAGGCTGCAGAAGACATACAGAGACAAGAGTTTCCAGCACACTGTGTATGTGGCCTACTCTGTGCCCACGGTCTCCCCCCAATCACTTACACTGACAGCTGCCTCCATTTGTGGGGTCTCCATAGTAACCGGATATGCAGCTCTCGCAGTGCTTGCCGGTGGTGAGATCCTCACATCTCTCACACGCGCTCTCGTTCACACAGGCACTGTGGCCATTACACTGGCACGCTGTAGAGAAAAAAACCAAAAGGTGAGAGGCCTGAAGAAAGACGGAGCAATTAACAATGGTGAACAGTGTGAATCTGTGTGGAAGCAAAGTCGTACTGTGTGTGATGGATCTGCACGTTTAAAGTACCTGGGCACTGAATAAAAGACCAGTTGAACTTGTTCTCATGGGGACAGAAGCTCACATTCAGTATCGCCTGAGGAGCAGGTATGAGGGTGGGTCTTGAGGATGAAGGAGCATGCAGGAGGGTTTGGATCGGTCCACGGTACGAGCCCTCCATGCACTGGCCCTTTCCAGTGTTGCTAGGGTCGGTGCACCACCCGCAGCTTGGCTGATCTAGACACTGAGAGCAAGTTCTATAGCCGGAGCAGTTCTCCGCTGTGGACAAACACACACCTGTATTAAAGGGCAACTAAATAGAAGTATTTTAGACACTAGTTAAAAAGGGGTGTCCATTTATTTTTTGAGCATATGTTACCATGTTGAAACAGAATTGTAAAAAGTCTGTTTCTGCATCAAGAGTTTGTCAAATATTAAAAGCTACTTGATTAAGATTTAGAAGAGTAAAATAAACTTGGTTGTACAGCTAGCAATTAATGATCTGGATTATTTTTCCAATTAAAAACCCTGTTCACCAGTTAGTCAAGTGTGTCGCTGCTAAGCAACCGAGAGCTTAAAAACTCCATTATCATCATTATGATAAATTATCGTTACAATCAGTCATTTTGATGAACCATTTGCCTCCTAACATTCTGACATCTTGCACTCAAGTTCACTGCTGACAGATGCTTTGAGGGAAAAAAAAGACAGTCAGAGTTGGGGTTGGGCTAACTAACTAAGAAAGAGCAGATAGACCGTCACGTATACGTACGTGGGCAGACGTTCATAGTGTACCATTCCATACACTGGCCGAAGGGGAAGGACGCCACGTAGGCGTTGGAGTCAACACACTGCCTCATGTTAGTGCACCACATGCACTCGGCCCCCCCACTCGTGCACTCGCTGCAGGAGGAACGCAGAGCACAGGGGGTCCGGCACTGTTTCACACTGTGGTTAGCTATGAAGAAAAAGAATACATCTTTTAAATATATCCATATAGCGTTTCATTTTCATCTGCAGCTTTATCCTCGTCAGGGTCACGTCAGGTCTGGTTCCACCAGAAAATATTAAACACAACACTGCAAAACACCTGAACTTTAGCCAGCCATCACCCCATCTTTCTCATTAGACATAGTCAATCATGTCCATTTCAAATCCTGGCTGCCATTATACAGTATATATAAACCTGTAAATACCAATGTCACACTACACATATGAATGTGTATGCAGATAATATTAGCTTCAGTCCTAAAATATGTTGCCTTTTTTAAAGATAATAAGTCGTTTCAATTGTTTAAGCACTGATTATATGGTACTAAATAAATATTTTAGGAATTCAACAAGTTGCTGTAGGTGTAACAAGAACATCAACCATGGAGTTTGGTTATTGATTCATTGCCTTCTGCCTTGACAAATATGACCAGCAGAGGTGCTGCAAGGAGACATCTTTTACATGGGAACACCCAAACCATTCAGTGCTGTCTGTTTTTCTGCTGTCATATGAGGCCATCACATTGCTTTTTTAAGAACCCACCTAGTTTGATGAATCTTTCCAACTTTGTCTATTTTTTTCATTTTGTTCTGTTCTTTTAGCCACTCTTTTATTTCTCTGTTTAGTAGCCACAATTGTTCTGCCATGGTTAAGCATCCTACATATTGTTCAGTTCAGTTCATTTCCTTAAACCACTTATCCTAATCAGGGTTGGGTAGGGGTGCTGGAGCCCATCACAGCTCTTCAACTGGCGAAAGGCAAATGGTACATGGTAAGGCCTGGACAGTGCAGGCATCTACTGGACAATTTAGTGTCAGTCAAAGACCCAGTACCTTCTCACAGCGAGTTGTACCCACTAAGTCATCGTGCCACCTCCTAAATATTGTGTTCATTTTTATTTCTTGGGGTTGCTGACCTATACTTGGGACTACACCAGTCATTTCTAAACACATTTAACTACTTAAAAAGTCATTTTGTTCTCTCTCATTGAAAAAATAGACAGATTGTCATGGCAAAGTATGATCATTAATATTATTAAAAGCTGAAAACATTTTACCTGATCGTTCACACAGGCTGCCAATGAAATAATTTATGCAAGGTGCTGCCTTGAGTCCACTAGCACTAGGTTCGACCAAATAACCGCAAAACCCGGCATCACTGGGTTCCCCGGGGAGCCACTGCAGCGTGGTGTTAGTAAAAGGAGACATGTCCTCCCAGAGCCAGTATGACACGTTCACCTTCCTCAGACCCACCCATGGAGTCACAATCTACACACATGTACACAGACCAGTCAACCAGAGCAAACATTTTGCACACACTCACAAACACACTGTAAATCCAAAAGTTTGTGAACACCCATGCTACAACACAGGTTTGAATGTTTTAGACACACCAGTTGTTAACATTTCAATACAATCCATCAAATAAAATTAAATACTTTAAACTTTGAGGGAACCACATGATTAAATGCCTGTTTCAGTCAATAAGCTCCTCTGACCTAAATCCTATGGACCAGCTATAAAATAAATTTAGTTATAAACTGTGAATTTAGTGCTCTTTTCCAACATTCCAAATCTTAATTGGCATACATTCTCACATCCATACTCCAAAAGCTTAAAGTCTAATAGTCTAATAATAACTGCAAAGCAAGGGTAGCAACTCCCAACAGATACCCATGGAGTGAAACGTCAGTCAGGAGTCCATTTACTTTTGACCATATAGTGTAAGTCCTACTGAACTAGTGTTTACAAAGGACGTTTGCAAAAAAAAAGAAAATAAAGAGGAGCAGTTGGTGTGGTACCTGTGTAGATCGACTCTGCAGCTCTTTGAGAACAAACTGCACTTTCTTCTGAGTAGTAAGAGAGGCTAGAGCAGCGTTGTGGTTGCGACAGCCCGCCTTAGCGTTGTCATACGTCTCGTTTGCTGTTAGGAGCTTCATGCACAACTTTCCCACCCGGTACCAACCTTCCCCACAGATATTATCTACAAAACATTGACAGATTAGTCTTTGGTTGATTGTCAAATCTGTAATCTGATTATGAAATCTGCATTTCTAGGCTGATGCATGCCTTACTATGACAGCGTATTTGGATCACTGAAGATTTTGAGAATATAGTCATATTTGACAGCTCAGAAAAGCATGGGTCTCAACAAGTGCTGAAGAGATCCAGTGACCCACGATTACTATTGGGTCGTTGTTTATATTGTACATTTCTGATCACATGACGTAACGACTCAACCCATCAATGTAATCATAGTGCTTTTAGTCTCTAAATAGAAATCGCTCGTACTGACTAATCACAAGGTTACTATATTTTATTCGAAATGGAGTAAATATTACTTTAAATATTAAATTTGTCTTAATTCTCAAAATCAAAACTTAAAAACTATCGTTCTTCAAAGTGGCCCAAAATACATATATTTCTGTGAATCACATCTAAAGTTCATACCAGGCAAAGTGATGCACTCCTGGGTCCTGGCATCCCACTGGCAGTTCTGGTCAGATGCACAGCTCTTACAGCTCGTCTTCTTATTACACACATATGAGTGGAAATCCTTAGGACATGCCGTATATTCCACAACTCCCCCCTGTCATCAGTGGATCAAAGATCATTAAATCAACATAATTGTTGTATATTATAATTATTATTTGTATAAGTGTCTTGTCTCTTTCTCATGTGCATCATATTGTATGTTATTTTTTCCAACATGTGTTCATTCCCACCTAAAATTTTCCTTTCCATTTTCTTACTTACTTATGAAATCCCAACTTTTCTCCAAACACTTTTCTTATACTATCATTAGAGTGGTTTCTCTATTATTACTGTATTTTCCTTTTGTAGCCAAAGGAAGCACAAATTATAATTGATTATAAGGTCCATACACTATTTTACCTTGTTAGTGGCTACTGAGATACACAAAGGTAAATAATCAGATTTGGAAAAACATGATTATTCTAAACTGGATAACGTTTAGGATCCATCAATGATTTTAACAACAGAATTTAGCAGCAACACTTTCTGGATTCTACTTTCGTGAGGTAGCCACCTGGAATGGTTTCAAACAGTCTTAAAGGAGCCCCCAGAGGTGCTGAGCACTTGTTGACTGCTTTACCATCACTTTGAGATCAAACTACTCCCAAATCACATCAACTGACTTTAGGCCATGAGATTAAAGAGGTCAGGACATAACTATTATGAGCCCTCCATTACTCTCTATCTTGGTCAAATAGCCCTTACATACCCCAGTGTGTCTACAAT
>JAYDZF010000034.1:18841245-18855364 GCA_034509105.1 Microcambeva barbata | reverse complement strand
CGAAAGCAGCAATGGATGTGGCACAGGGATTGTTGACTTCTGCTTACAAATCCATAATAATTTGGCCACTACTGTATTGTCTCCAATTAACCTGAACTGTGGCAAAACCCTATGCAACCTGTACAGGATGCTGTGTATAAACAAAATTTTGTGGCAGCAAATTAGTGAAGTCTCTTTCCTGTTTAAGCATTGCTGTGCTCCAGTGTAGAAAGTAAGGTCTCTAAAGATATGAAGAAAAGCTTAGTTTAAAGAAACTCCAGTGACTGGAACAATGCCCCACTCAACAAGCTTAGAATGAAATAGAAAATCAAGTCGAGGCTTTCTTGACCAATCAGTACCCAGCCATACAAATACTTTGACTGAATGTGCACAAATTCCCACAGTCTTGTGGGAAGCGAGAAGACTGGGTGTTGTCATTTTGAGATGACTTTTGGCCACATAATGCATGTTGATGTGTTTGTAACTGCACAATGAATTTATATTCCAGAAGATAAAACAACTAATCCTATACTGTGAATCCTTTAGGCAGTTCCTGTTAGGGGTCACCAAATTACTGATTTGGCACAGTTTTTATGTCCGATGCCCTCCTTGACACAACCTTCCTATTTATCCGGGCTTGAGACTGGCATTACAATGCACTGGTTTGCACATCTAAGGACTCTCAACACTGGTCTGCAGTGGAAAATCCCACTACTCATAACCAATCCTAATATTAACTAATGACATAAATAACTTATTTAACATTAAACGTGTGTATCACTGTTAGTTGTCTGAGGTTTGCTTAACATATGCTCTGATGTTCAGTGAGATGGCTGAGCGGTGCAGAATCTTATTTGCATACGTATTTGTATGGGGATTTTTATACTTCATCTTTATACTCTCATCCATAATTAAAGATGCTTGTGCCAGTATATCCGTTTTGGCAAACAATTTAGTGTAACCCTGGTTATCAGAGCTCCTGTCAAACAAAAGAATCCCAATGTTTAGTAAACTCAGTATTCGGTGCCTACAGAACATTGTACTTCTTTAATATAGTCTCTTTTTTCTTAGAGCCTGAAATCAAAACCTATTAAAATCTTGTCCCTGCTTCTTGTTGGTTCCTTGAATCCAAGTAACAGGAAAAATGCCAACAGTACTGATAATGAATAAACCATTAAGAAGCTTTTGTTTGCTTGTAATACAGCTGTCAGTGTAGAGTTTATCTCTAGCTTTAAACTTAGACTAGGGAATATGTAATTACTCTTCCTAGCAGAATTGTTCGGGTTGAGTGGCAATGAACTGTTCTCCCCAAGTCTGTCTTGATTTAAGAATGTAACTCAAGAATATTGAGCTTTTGGGTGGGTAGGTGGGCAAGGGCTATCCTAGTGCCCCAAAAGAACCAAAGTCTCAGTCATTTCCATGGTTGTGGCAGAAACACATTGTGATAATATATAAAAAACGTTGCTTGTGATGTTCTTTGGGGGGCAGTGAAAAAATGTGGTGCCTCTTCCCACACTTAAGCCACAGTTGGTTTATTGATGTAGGGTCATATAGGGACAGTGGTAGTTAGTGGGTGGAGCAAATAATACCCTGTGGCAAACAATAATTTCATTGTACTGTACATATACAGATGACAAATAAAGAGCACAATTGTCATAAAGGAAGGTGGGAAGCAGAGGGTCTGTATTTTAGAGTGAACTTCTATACAAGTCAGCATTTGTGAAAACAGTGTTAGACTGACCAGCATATTGACCAATCTCAGCCACAAAAAGCTGGGATGAGTCAGTGATACACACCCTCATGGCTTGGTCCTTTTTGTAAAGAAAGCATGAACTAGGCAAGATGGTGGTGCCATCCACTTAGTTTCTTAATACTGCTCAGCCCATTGTTCAAAGAGAATTGCCATTCACAACTTTCTTTCACAGCCATTTCCTTAGCAAAATTTTGCTCATGGCAAGATGTGTTACAGTGGAATCCTTAAGGAGCAGCAAGTTTCATTCTAATGTAATTAAAACAACTACAGTTCATGACAGATGGGGCCAATTTGCCTGGTCTGTGGTTTGAAAGATGATCGGTTACTCCAAGGATATGTTATTTAGACAGCATTATTGTTTTTATAATTTTGATGTTAAAAGTATAACATGTGTAAAATACATCTGGGAAAATGTAAACTTCTCATGTCTTGATCATGTCATAAGTGAACATCTTTATGACCATGTTCAGAAAAGACAGATAGATGGGAAAGGCTCAATATGGTCCTGGTAGGTACTCTCAGGTACCTGGAGCCTTGAGGATTGAAGTGTATACCACAGCTGTTGTAGCAGCTGTAAACCATAGATGCTTGTGGTGGACCCACAGATGCTCAATAGGTTCAATGGGAATTGGGGAATAGGGTAGTAATTTGGTCGTGCAGTTAGACCGATAGTAGGACATTTGTGGCCATTCGACATGTCCATCCATCTCAGGAAAGAAATTCAGCATGTATGAGCTGTGTGAATGGTTTCATACCCGTTTGGGTTGAGAGTGGGATCCACACCTCACATACCCACCACTCCAGCTCTTGAAATGTGACATGAGCTACATGACTGTAACGTTACATTTTATACATATGTATTCAGCCAACTATTGAATTCTTGTGAGTGTGTGTGTGTGTGTGTGTGCAGTCTCACTTACAGCCGATGTCACTGAAGACGTAGGCGCCCATGTAGGAGAACATAAGCACGGAGATGGGCAGAGCACAGTCTGACAAAATTTCCCTTATTTTTGCATGTAAAAAAGGACTGGAACAAAATAGTAAAACATGTCATATTTGTAGCCATGTTAATGTGTATGTCTATAAAGACATGTGTTCATAGAAGAGCCCTACCTTCTTTTAAACTGGTAGAGTGTGTACCCAACCCACAAGGTGCCCAGCATAAGTAGCAGGCAGAGCAGCGGCCGGGCTCGTGTGCACAGAATAAAGGACTCTGGGAGTGAAACTAATCCTGCTGCTGTCAGGTTTATCTCTCCCACAGCCAACCCTGCATTTATTCTATTCAACTCCTCCATGCTGCCGTTGGCTAGTTTTGGAGGGCTGTAGTACTGTTTGAAGACTAAAGGAGACATCACATTATCAATTACACAGAACAGAGCGGTGGTAAAACAAGGGAGTAAAACAAAGCACCGGTATTATATGATGGCTTTCATGTTCAGGTTTCATGATTGGAGAACCATTCCATGATATCTGTTGGATGGAGTGTTCTGTATATAACTATATAAGAAACCTATCACACATTCGAACTCGTGTGGCTCATATCAACATTTATGTCATGTATTTTTACATATATGTAACATACCATTAGTTATACAAAAAACATATCGGGGTTTTGGTGAGAATGAGAACATGTTGGCATACAGCATAGATTGATCGATTTTATATTAATATAATTGCATATTTCAATGTAATATCTATGCTAACACATATGGAGACAACAAACAATATATTTAGATATAGTTAGTTAGTATATGTACATACACACTTCTTATTGTGCCTTTTTTGCCATTTTTGTGGGCATATTCGTCATTTAATTAATATTTAAATTTGAATATTTATTTTCAATGTCTCCTTTCATATAACGTAATCCTTACGTCTCCATTAGCATTAACCTGAATTGTATTGGTTTTCCACATAATAAAATTCAGATTAATCGACTAAATGGAAAAACTAATAGATTTAATGGCAGTACTACATAATAGTATCCAAAAGTATACTGTACATGCATGTATGTGTATCAGAACAAGATTAAGAGCCACTTACTCTTGAATGTGCCTTTAAAAGCATCTGCTACAAAAGCAATTGAAATAAAGAGAGCTATCACCTCCTCTATTGACCTGTAGGCAAAGGAAAAATAAAACAGATCAGTCACCTATGGCTGTTCGAGAGTAATTGAGAGAGAATGTAGGTAAGTAATGTGATGTTTGAGAAGCTGACCTTTTAAAGAGCTTCACAAGTAGACTAAGATTGAAGACACCTCCAGTGATGAGGAATAAGCTGCTCCACAGTCCAATGCAAGCATAAAATGCTTGAAAGTCCAGCTCATAATCATCACAGATGCCTCTGATTACTGCATACAAACATGCAAATGCCAAATGGAATGGATGAAATAATACACATTATATACAGTATGCTGGGTTTTTTATTTGTGTTATTATAGGTGATTAAAACCCACAGAAATACCCTCATGAGAACCTATATTTTTATGGATGACCTGTACCTGCTCCTCAACTCCAATGTCATTTGCTGTTTGATACAAGAGGAAGAAGAATCTTTCTTCATTTACACATATCCCAGTGTACAGTACAATGAAATTCCCTGGTCATTCAGAAGCTGAGATCAGAGTGCATGGTGCCCTTGGAGCAGAGAGGGTTAAGGGTCTAACTCAAGGATCAAACAGTGGCTGAATGTCAGAGCTGGGATTCCAAAGTCAAATAGCCCAAAGCTCTGCCCAGTAGGCTGCCCCATCACTGTCCTTCACAGGCACCCATAGTAAGTCAGAGTGGATACAACTAGAATGGGAGGACTAATGGGGTTAATTGGGGATAAAACAAGTCTGCAAAGCCACATCCCAGCTGCAAAGCATAGTTTTAAAAACATCCTGACTTGGTGATTTTTTGCGGCTCAATAGTCTAAACAATTTGAATTCATTAAAGAAACAATTCACTCAAACTTGGATCAATAATTTTTACTGTTTGGTTTTGGGCCTGAATTCTTTAAAGCTGCTTCGAGACAATGGCCATTGTAAAAAGCGCTATGCAAATCAAATCGAACTGACGTGAATTGACTAAAATGCCGTGGTAGTTGTTTATCATCTGACATAAATAAAAACTACAGTTTATGTGTTTTATTATGTTGCATTGTAGTCAGAATGTATGAAATAAAGAACAACATTGTTTTAACGTTACTTTCTCTGGCCCACCTGCCGTTCAGATTGACAGGGGTGCAGATTACAGTCTCACGCTCATCTGCCATTCCATTAATATGCAGCAGGGGGACATGATGACGTATTGTCTTTGTGTCTCAATAACCTGACTATTCTTTGTCCTTTGAAACGTGATGCTGTTCTTAATGCCGACTGTGACAACACGACTGTGTTCTTTTCTGGTTTGATTTCTTTTTTCCTGGTAGTTTCACTATGTGCTGTATTCTTTCACATTTTCATGTGGGTTTATCTTAATCTATAGTACCACATACATAGCGCTCCATCAGTAACACACAACTCCTCAAATAGATCTGCTGTGAAGTTCACAGGTATGACAGTGGGTGTGTGTGTGGGGGGCATATAGAAGTTTAATAGTGTTTTTTTATTACTGTAAAATGTTTTCTTTATTATTGTTACATAGCAACATCAAGTCTAGTCGAGTCACATTTTCTTGTGTAGCACTTTTTAAAAGACTTTGTGCCACAGCATCAACAGAATTCGTGACTGACAGACCAAATACCGTTTGATCAAGCCAATGATGACATTGGCAATGGAAAAAGAATCCTTCAGAGGAATCAGACTCATCAGGGAACCTCCTTGGGTTAAATCTCCTTATGGTCATTCAAAGTTTCCGTGGCGTGGATCTGTATATAAAGAAACGTGCACCAAACATGCATCATTCTTTTCTTTCAAAAAATCTCTTCTGCTTTAGGCCTTTATTGGTTTGTTTATCTATTTGGCAAATTACCAATGTCTTTTCAAACCATTTTTTTCATTCCAAGAACAAAACAATCTTCAACTTTTGTTCCACATTTTGTTCCAAGCATTGTTCCGAGAACAGAGAGGTCATCAGTCAGTTTGGTTCATCAACAGGAACCCACATGCAGCGCTCTTTGATTGGAAGAAGAGAAGCTCTAAGGTTGCCTAAACAAAGTGCCGTGATGTTGGCTAGTCCGCCTTCTGGTTCAGAGTGAGAAATCCTTGTTGTAGCAAACAGAGCTCTAATTCCACACACGGGCTCATTACTCAGTCAGAAAGCCGAGTAAACAACTTGCACACAAACGAGAGGAGTGTGAACGTTTGTGTGGGTGGAGGTGGGCTGGGGTGGCACTGCACATATGTGTTTGTTTGAATCGATGTGTACATGGAGTAGCACTGTTTATAGGAATAAAAAAATCCATACCACTGATGAAGATGGCAATGGGTGCAGTAGTTAAGGGAATCACCAAAGGGGAACCAGCACAGAGAGAATAGATGATTCCACCTATACTCTGGCCAATTATAGTCTTCTGAACATCTAATGCAAACAGAAAAATACATTAGTCTAGTAAATATTGCACTAAAATGATGACGTATATAAAGAAGTTTAGTATAATATAACAGCGTATACACAAGCACAAAACTGATACATTTTTAAGAGTCTTTTGTCCCGTTGGCAGTTATTTTCTTCCTGATTGTGTCTGAGTGTTTGGAAGATTTTTGACTGCTTCAGCCATTGTCAATTGTTCTTGCTAAAGGGCACTTAGCCGGACAGTAGCAGAGCCGACAATCGAACCCAGGTGTTCAGAATCTTGCCCTTGGAATACCTTGCTGTGCCACCATGTGACTTATTTAAAATGTGAAACAAACTAAACAATATTTATTGTATAATATAAATACAAAACAATTACATAACTGATATAAGAAAGTATTAATACACATTTTCACACATTTTTGCAGTGTGCTGTGGGGGTTTATAAGATATAGTTTTCCTAGGTTTATGGGATTCATGGGATTTTTTATAGCTGTAGATTTTTTGCTAAACATAATTGACAATATTTGAAATTGAATTTTTTGAAATTGAAATTATTTTAAAGTGAAATAAATGACAATTAAGAATAGAATATTTATTGTATGAAACAAATACATACACAATAAAATTATTTATGTTCGTGAGAAAGTTACAATATTACTTTTTGAAGTGTGTTTGTAGCTTTTTTATAATAAAATATTTCAGCTTTTTACATTTTCTAAACATTCAAAAAATACCACAATGTATACATGTATTAATTAAACATGTGTGTGTGATTTATTGTAAAGAATTTTGTCTAACATGGGACCTACAATAGAACCTGTCTGCTTAACGTGGGAATCGACACCAGGCCTTTCATGCTGTAATGTAATCTTTTAAAAAATTGCTTCAGAGGTTTAGATTATATGAGCTAATTTTGGTGAATATATTTAAAGGTCAGAGTTGTTTATAAATCTTGCACACATATTTTACATAATTTAAATCATCTTAACATTTTGCTATATTCCATACAAATAGAAAATATTAAATACAGAAATGAAATTTCATATATAAGTAAAATGTATCAACAAAACGAGTTCATGTAACATTACATAAAGAATTTATAAAGCAGAACTGTAGAACTAATGAAGGGCTTACGTCTAAGTGTGACATTCAGAGATTTAATCTGTATGCTTCACTGTTTAATGGTTGAGGGGTTTTTTTTCCTCAGAATTTGACCTTTTAATTTGGATGCATGAATATCATGAGACAGGAACTGTAACTGAGTACAGTGTTTTTGGATGTACATTTAATTAGACCTTTGAGATAATAATTAAAGCTCATTACTCGGCTGGTACATTGGTTTCTTACAAACATGAGGTCTGAATGGTGCATCATAATGCTTATAAAATATAGTGCTTCTGTGCTATTATTTCTGTCTATTATTAGAACAGAGGCATCTTTTTCACGGCTGTACAAAACATTCCTTCCGGCACAAGGTCTTTATAAATACTCTAGCATCGCTGTACCAGAGATTATAAATGTATTATTTTGTTACCCTTCAAACAAGTTGTTACCCTGGTAACAAGTCTTAAAATGCGGACAATTGGTGATATTGCCTGATTTATTATCGGTCTGAACTGTGGTCAGTGTTCACTCGTTTAGTTTGCTTAAACGTCTTTTGCTAAATCACATTCAAACAATAGAAATTTGCAAGCCCACAGTGGTGGTGTTGTGTTATCACAGAGTTGAAAAATTCAGCAAATGTATAAAACCCTGCTATTGACATCATGCTCCGGTATTGTCACTAGCAAATTTTGTCATCAGCCATTAGTTTTATTTTTTATTTTTGTCATTTTCTTTTTTTTTTAAAATAAAGGTACTTTTTGATGTAACCCTCCAAGTTAAGCAGGCTTTGAAATGATCACTAAGGGTGTAATGATATATTTACATTTTCTACATCAGCACATGTACTGGTTCATTCAGTAGAGTCATGGGGCTGGAACCAGTCCAGTATCTTGATATGCAAATTATGGAGCCCTGGAGGTGCCCTAATGGTCACTTGACTGAAACACACTCCCTCACATGTGCCAGTTCTACTCGGTGGATTTGCGTCTGAGGCCGACTTTGGGCACAAAGAGCCATGCCCCAGCCTCTGTGCTCTTTTACGTTTGTACAGGATCATTATACAGCCCAACCCCTCAGTTAATCTAGTTACTTCCCACTTTAGCATACAGAAAGCCAATTTTGTCTGCTTTAGGCATGAGCTAATTATGTCTGTTAGAAGAACCAAGACTCAAAACTGTGGGTTCAAAATCTTAGTGTGATGGGCTAGAGATATAAATTCTTCTATATACACATACATTCTTCTAATGAATACACAGACTCTACATAATACTGATTCATAACAGTAAGTGTTTAAAAATATGCTATACCGAACACATTTTTTGGTAAGAAAACCTGCAAGTATGTCTGGATATCTTTATTTATGAATGTTATAAATGATTTATAAAGCAAAGCTTTGTGTTTCTCACCTATTTCTCCTCTTGTACTCTCATCATTGAGTGAGCCGAATGCAATGGCAGGAAGTAAAACAGCAATGTAGAGAAAAATGGACGTCGTCATGTACTTCACTAGTGCTTTATTGTTGCCCACGATACCTGAAACACACACACACACACACACCAAATAATATACAAAACAATACATACATATATAATCTACAATCACATGCATTTTTGTGTTTGTGTGTCTTTTTCGGCTCTTAATTACCATCAGTAAAGTCTGATGTATAAAAAGGAAGGCGACGACAAAGATCCTCATAGATGCCTCTGCCCACTCTGAAAAAATCTCTACCCTACAGAAGAACAGAGGGGAAACACAATTATACACATTCTGAATACCAAACATACACAGCGAGAGAAACACTGGACTACACACACGAGCACTGACCACATCGACAATCACACACACACACACACACACACACACACACAATCACAAGCAATAACCTAAACACAAGCTGCACCCATGCTGACAGAACAGTTCGCACTGAGGAAAGGAGAAAGAACTGTTCAAGCGGTCAAATAAGCAAGCTCACACTTATACACTCATAAATACCCAGAAACACTTTCTACAGAACAGACAATAAGCTCCCGAATGATATGTACCTGTTAAAGATGTATGTGTAGTTAATTAGCTTCATCTCACACTGATAATATATTCTTGTTTTCTTTAAACTGCTCCTCTACACAGGATCGCAAATTTTACATTGTTTCATGATGCCAGCCTTATTATATATAAAAACCTTAAAGTACTTTTTTGTCATGACTTTTTTTTGCCATAAAGACTACACATAAAACACGGAGCAGGCAGATATACCATCCTGTAGGTCGAGATCCCCAGCGGCAGAAGAATCGGGAAAAACTCAATTTCTTAACCGCTTATCTAGTCAGGGTCACAGAAAGGAGATTGGGGGGGTTATCCCAGCTTTTCAATGGGACGGGTCAGTCTATCACAGGGCAGACACACATACACACATACATTCAGCTAAAGGGCAATTCACTATCTCCAATTAACCCGACTGCACAACTGGGGATCGAAGAATCTTCTTGCTGTGAGGTGACACACTAGTCACCACGCCACCCCATAAATCAAGAGAAAAAAGAAAGAGGAAAACGCATAATAAATAGGGGGAAAATATCACTCGGATTATGGCTGGATCTTAAGAGCTCGAAACGGCTCAAAGCAGATAATAAAACCACCCTGGTGCCCTTGACATAAACTTAATAAAAAAGTGTGGGATAAACTAGAGAAGTCATTAAAAACTTTTGAAATTTGAAAGAAATTTGGGATTTTGGAATCGTCATGCTTTGGATTTGTGATACTCTGTAGGCATAAAAGAAGATCTGCTGTGATTGTTAAAAATGCAGTAAATATCATTAGGTTGTAAATAAATAATATTAGTCGTAAATATATGATTATGCCTTTTATTTACTGAGAAGTAACGTAATTCATTCAAATAATTCAAGAACTTTTTCAGCCTAAGATAAGCTAATTAGCCACACCGACATTTTTACCAATAATCAGCTGGATGTAAATACAGGCAAATACACGGACACCACACACACACACACACACACACACACACACACACACACACAAAAAAAAGCACAAACATTTCCACTAGTGGTGTAGCCGAGGCTGAAGTGGTGAATGTACTGTGAGTAAATTCCCCATCTGAAATCAGCCGGTATACTGTCTCTGTGTATACGGCCTCAACTACACCACTGACATCCTCTCCTAGTCACACTCGCCTACAGAAGCGCTGTTAAATCTCACTCACACAGAACCCTCTGCACAGCAGAGAGAGAGAGACAAGGTGAGCAGAGACTGCAGACTGGAGAGAGAGAAAGCCCAGCGTTAGAAAACCCCCCGTCACAAGGTCACTACAAGGTTAGAGCATCAGAACAGCACTGGCAGAATCAAGACCATACAATGCTAATCAGCATCTGTTTGAGCGTTAGCGGGATCATTAGTGTGGACGCTGATCAGGGCGGCATTCGAAAGCTTTGAAAGCTTGACAAAAAATCAGGGCTCTAATGCACCTGTGGAATTCAAATCTGAACGTTATGACCTTAAAATGAGGGAAACAAACATTAAACACTGAAATCAAATCAAAGTCAAACAGTATCACAGTGATTTATTTGGTGAATTTAATGTGTATTCTATGTGCTATCACACCCAGCATGATGCTGATAAAGCTACACTGTCAATTAAGATAAATATAGATAAAATATACCTCATCAGGTACCACAAGGACGAGTGATACTAAAGAACATAAACGGATGATGCGAGTTTCCCCCCGATTCTTTTAAAACAAAATTAAATTATAATATAAATAAAACGTAATTAAAAATAAAATACTGTATATGTGATGATCTGTTTATTTAAATAACGAATACCCTTTCATTTCTGAGGTAGGTAATGCAAAATGATTTTAGAATAGAATAGAATAGCCTTTATTTGTCATTACACATATACAGATGTAGTACAACAAAAAATTTTCTTCGCATATCCCGGCTTTGTTTGCAAGCTGGGGTCAGAGTGCAGGGTCAGCCATCATACAGAGCTCCTGGAGCAGACAGGTTTAAGGGTCTTGCTCAAGAACCCAACAGTGGCTGCCTAGCAGAGCTGGGATTTGAACCGCCAATCGCTGGTTGATGGCCCAAAGCTCTACCATCTAGGCTACCACCGTCCTAAATGGGGTTTCCAGCCAAATTCGCCTTGGTTCAAAATTGTCTGCATGGTTTGAAATAAAAAATACTTTAGATAAATAAAACATAATCACTAATGCACAATTGAATTCTGTTTTTAAGAGGAAACGTTCTCATGATTTTCCTTTATATAAGAACTTCCTATATTTACGGTATTGATTTTTAAAAATTAATTATGATAAATAAATTTTATTTTGGTCTCCTCTAACCGCATCTTTGTGTCCTGTGCTTTTCATAACACTTTAATTTTATTTTGTTTTTTAAAAAAAATCTGGAAAAATCGTATCATGACACGCATTGCATCGTGGGTAGTCATTGTTACATTGCTAGTAACGACCAAGTAACACAAAGTTTTATGCAGCAACAAATAACAGTTCAGTTGCTTCATAAATGTCCATAAAAAGCTGATAAAACCCCCCAATCTAAAAAAAAAAAGATCAAGCAGAGGAGTCATTGTACTTGAACTGCTTTAATTGTTCTTATTTTCATGATCTGTATTAAACTTCTCTTGGCAGTGGAACGCCTCTCAGTGTGAAGTTAAACTTAAATGCGGCCACACAGGTTTAGACTTCATTACAGTCGATACACCTTTAATTATTTTCTCTGTGTGTGTGTGTGTGTGTGTGTGAGTGTGTTATCATCTGTGTTTGTTAAAGAAAGAGCGAGCGAGAGAGGAAACAGGAGAGAAAATAAAGAGAGACGAATGATCTTTCTTGTGGCTGTTTGTCGGTGATGAATAGCAGTCTGTGCACACACCCACACACACACACACACTCAAGAGATACACACTAGGACACACACAAAATAATGATCCTCCACCTGGTTGCCATTCTTCAGATGTGTAATGGTGTGAAAATATAAAACAAAAACAGAACTATTTAGCCCTCTGTGTGGCTGCTTGTGGATGAGCAAAGAAAGGGCTTTTTTTGCTGGTGGTCGTGTGTGTGTGTGTGTGTGTGTTTGGATGCAAAGTAAACAAGATAAATTCCCACTGTCTGATGCATGTTCTGCAAAAACCAATCACAAGCAAGTCACTCAAAAAGTCAAGCGTCAGCACAACAGGAGAACAATGGGAAGCAGTTCTGATAAAAAAAAAAAAACAAATATGATTTTAAGCAAGATCGGAATTTATAAATGTATAACAGACTTATATTTAACCCTTAAAAAACCAAAACTTTTTTTTCTTTTCTGTTTCTGCATTTAGTGTAATGAATTTGGGGGTGATACCAGATTGCAGTTGAAGTGGGTGCATTACTGCTCATACCATCTCCGACCCAGTGCAGCCCTAAGCACATCCTTTTTCATCTATGCAATCCACACAGGTGCATCTTTATCTGCCAATCAGGGTCTTTACACAGCATTTTGAAAACCCGGACCACGTAGTCTGGTCATCCCGCCTCAGCAGAAATATGTCTAGCAGCCGGAGGGGCAAAATAGTTTCACAACATTGTGATATACACTGTCGGGTCACATTATCATGACCAGCTAATGTTTGTATATCTCATTGATCTGGCACCCTTTCTTGCCGGACTAACCTAACTATTTATCCAGGCTTGGGACTGGTACTGCAATGCACCGGTTTGTGCAGCCCAGTGGCTCGGGTGGTGCCCAATCAATTCGGCATTCAGACCCTCGACACTGGAGTGCATGACCGAATTAAGCACTGTGTGCAGCACGGACAGAAGATAGACGGGCTGGGAGTGACTCAGTAAGGTCCTGGTAGGTTGTCACATATATCTGGAGCCATGCTGACTGCAGTGCATCCAACAACAGCTAAAGAGGTGCTCAATTGATGGTCTGGGTAGTACTTGAAAGCCGATGTGGGATCCCATGCACCCCACGGAAGAAATTCAGCATATATGGATGCACATTATTTGCAATAATGGATTCATACTTAAATGGGTTGCAGTACTGGCCTTGTACACCTTATTTACTCAACTATCCAGCTCACACAACTTAAAAGTAAGGAAAGGTCATAATCATGTGACTTGACATGTATATTTAATGGCATTAGTTTGATAAACAATAGGCCGCTATTTCGTAAGGTAGCATGAGGTTTGAGACGTTGCCCCATAGAAGTTCTTCTGCCTCTGAATAACCTGATTCCCCTAATCCGATAAAAGCCTTCCCCTGATCAAACTAGAAAAGCTGTTTACATAAGCACTGGAATAATCAGCTGACTGCAGAATTTTCAATAACAGTCAAACGTGTCTCATCCCGGCGCACCTTTAGCGGTTTGTGACTGTGTGGGTCGGTCTCCTCCTCTTCCACGGTGGTGGTTTTGCGCTTGGCAGCGGTCAGGTGATATCTCTGAATGACCAGCGCCTCCTTGAACTCCTCCTGAGTTTTACTTTCCAGCAGCTTCTGTCTGAAGGAGATGTCCGAGAACATGCTGGCGAACGTTCGGCCAAGCTCCATCGCCGTCTTGGTGCTTTTCTACGGTGGGAAGGGAGAGAAGATGAAATGTGGAAGTTAGATAAAAGGATAGAGGGACAAGGCAGTAAAGGACAAAAGACAAAATAAAGAAACAAATATGCTTAATAAAAGAAAAAAGACGAGAGAGAGAGAGAGAGAGAGAGAGAGAGAGAGAGAGAGAGAGAGAGAGAGAGAGAAATAAAGGAATGTCAGTATATGAG
>JAYDZF010000034.1:18717163-18727839 GCA_034509105.1 Microcambeva barbata | reverse complement strand
AACCCATTCTTAGGTTATAAAGAATTGTTAATGACATCATGGGCCATTTATTGAAAAGTGTAATTAACAAATTAAATAAAAAATATGTTTGTAGAAAGACAGTGATTCTAGCTTGTTGTACAGTTGTTGTACAGTAGTGGTACTGTACTAGTAATCGGAATGCCACCGGTTCAAATCACCCCACTGCTGGGTTGCTGCTGTCCTTGAGCAATGCCCTCAACTCTCATTGCTCAGACTGTTCACTGTAATGTAAGTTGCTTTGCATAAAGGCATCTGCTAAAAGCTGAAAATGTACAAACACACTAATCTGTCACATGCATTTGTTTATTTCTCAGCTGCTGTATCACTGTGACTGTATTACTTGAAGCTTTGCACAAGTTTTTGCATTTTTGCACCTTAAAAACTGCTACCTGTATAGCAGAATTGATCTCTACCTCATGTACCATTTACTCAGTACCATGTACTAACCAACACTCATCTGTAGTCTCATCTCTTTTAATTACTTGTTTAGATTAGAAATGTTAAGATAAGAAATGTAGCTTTTGTATGAATTGTACTGTTGTTAACTGCACTGTGTTGTATTGTTTGCACTTTTGTTCTATGTTGCACCGTGGTCCTGGAGGAAAGTTTCATTTCAATATGTACCTGTATGTATCTGAAATGACAATAAAGACTTTAGGTTCAAATTAGCAGAAATGAGGTAAATTAGGTTCAATAGCAGAACTGTCATGCTATTTCTTTGTCTAAAAATTCAAAAGTATTAATACAGACACAATAGTGCTAATGCAACATGAAGTCACCACCGTATTTCGGCGGTGCAAGTGACAAAACAGGGAAAACGATTTTAAAGCCAAACCTTCCCAGCACTAGAGTTGATGGAGAAACATTTTATTCCCGCCAACACAGACTGGACAGCAGCTGCATAGATTTGTGTCAGCAGCCTGCAGAGGACCAAATACTATTTTAGCTTCCCTCTTCTATCTTATAATAATACACCCGATGTTACCCAAATACTTACAGGACTTCAGTCTTCGTCTGCTGGGTGTTAACACAATGTTCTACAAAAAAAAGACAAAAAGCAATTACATAATTTGTTGAAAACATAAAGGCTTTACTGACCCAAGCTCACTATACCAACTTACTTAAATATGGCACATGAGTGCTGCCAAAGAAATATGTCCTAGCGCAGGCCAGTGGGCCTTTAGGATCCACACACTGAAGTACCTGAAAACAAACAAAAAAAACTGTAAATTTTCTTCACACACTAACATTGTGCTTGGTTGTTCAGTCTGCAAGGTGTTCTAGTACCATGTGTTTGGCAGCACACCCCCGAGGCCCGGTGTTGCGCACCTGGTGGGCCTCAGAGGGGAAATTGAAACAGTAGCTATCCAGATCTTCTTTTGAAGAATGACTCCCAAATAACACAAATGGCTGTCGGCTTTTACTTAAAAACACACAAAAACAAGCTTTTTACTCACACCATACAAAGACAAGACACAAAATCGAAGCTAAGAATAATTACCTTTTATCTGTGAAATTACTCGAGATGAGACCATGGGAGTAATATGTTCTGAATGGCTACATGAAAGGAAAAAAGTGAAACATTATAACACTGATTATATGTTCAATAATGTCCAATAACTATCATGTGTGGCTGAAAAAAAACCCTGGAAAAAAACTCATAGCTTTTCTTTCTGTTGTACACAAGAACTCTCAAACACAGTAAACTGACACAAGACAATGGTGGCTGTAATACTTAAAACAATGGCAATATTCACAAAAAACTACAATGCACTTAAAAAAACAACAACTATGCATCATGTGCAATTTTACTGAGTTGAATTAGCAACCATTAGGGTAGCCTAACATACTCACCAACTTCATGCAACTGGTTATTTTGATCATGTAACAAACAAACACCCTCTATTGTAACTGTTATATGTTAGAATCATGCTAGTAGTTTCAGAATGATACTATTAGTTTCAATTTGTAGTTTAGAAAATGTTTTGTAAATGTTCAACAATGGTCAAATGCAAATGGAAAAAAAATGATTACAAATGGTGTCTTTAAATCTTTTAAAATCCTATTAATGTAATGTCCTTAAATTATTAACCAGTATGATTACCTATTGTGATGAATTAGAATATTACTGATTATTTATGATGCCTTGATCTGTTTTTTTTTATCTGGTTGATAACAGGACAATACTCAACTATTTGTATATTTGAATAAAAATTCACTAATAATACAAAAAGAACTGTTTAGATTGTAATTGGTAATTGTTTATAATATCTATTATTTCTTTCTGATTTTTATTTACATATCAGTTTAGATTTTAATTGTTTAATTGTTTATAATATCAGTGAAACCAAATTTTTACAAATAATTGCTTGCTAAAATGTTAAACTTTAGATGCCTTATATGTAGTTTAAATCCCCTTTTTGATTATTATATGTTTTTTTCAATTGTAATGGTAAACTGTCACTTATACAGTTATCACAGTGAAATATAAATGCACATCAGGAACTAAGAAGTTATTGAATTAAAAACTTCTTTGTAAATTAGTGGTTACTTAGTTTTTTTGAGAATTACGTTTACCAAACACCAAGTGTAGTACTGTGGTTCAATGTCTTTAGCGGACATGTATTTTATTTATATATTTTACCAATTTCAGCACGTCATTCTGTGAGAAACCAGATACAGTTTAATTGGCTTATTATATTATGCAAATCAAAATAGTAATTAGGAGATACAATATTTAAAATAAAAAGCAGCTATATAATATAATAGTTCAAGACCAATACATTTGACAAAAAGTGCAGTAGAGTACCTCTGCAGTCTGGGCCTCTGACATCTCCTGCATCGACAGTGTGCTCTCTACACTGATGCTAGAAAACAAGCAGCTCCACTGCTTCTCAAATATAAGCAGATTCTGCAACAAAACACATTCATATCTATCTGCTTGGATTGGTTAGTCTTGTGTCCTACGCCAATAATCGAATGTACCTCATTAATCAGATATTCCAAAGACACTGGGTCCTGTCTGTCGTAAATCTTCCAAAGCTGCTCACTCATATCAGTCAGCTACACAAACAGAATTTTCCAAAGAGAAAAAATCAGTGGTAAAGTGTGTTATCATTTGTGTACCTGTCTGCAGTGCATTATCCTGTCCTGCTTTACCTTATATTTCATAGTAAAGAAACCTCCAGCTCCAATTCCTTCAAGAGCAAAAGCCTGAATGATAGGCCACTTCTCCAACATGAACATATCAAATTTCTGCACATGGCCTGAATACAATTTCAAAAACCAATCAACAGTGTACCAAAAGGTCTTAGAAGCATTGCTTGCAAAATGGTCTGGTCTTACTTCGAGAACTGTAGGGTATTCCGATCCAACAGCAGTCATCAACCATGGAAACGAAACTGGAGATTTTGAACTCTTCTGCAGATTCTTCATCCTCATACTATAGAACAAAAGAAATGATTTGTTATTGTCTGCCCTGATACAACCACCCACTCATTCACACACTTTTCAAATGTTTTCCTCAGATTTAGAGCTTTACAGCACAAGACCATGCAACGGGTGGTGATGAGTGGTTTACCTCTGCCACAGTCATGCAGTGCAAGTAGTGATTTCTCCAGTGAGAAAAGTAAGGCAGCAGATAGCTATAATTCACAGGGTTGCAGTACAGGTGAACACTCTCTGCCTTTATGAGAATCATCACATCTGTGACAAGCACAAAGAGATTCAGAGTTAAAACCTAGGAGATAAACCTAATTAAAATCAGTAGTTTTAATGACAAAGCCTGGGATAATACTTGCTAGATTACTAGGACTATAGTTTTTGTTTTGATGTTTATCTTTGACGTGTCCATTTTATTTTAACCAAATGACGCTGCACGAGGTTTAGAATTAAATAAAGCGGTACTCGTTTGGCATATCGGTCTACCTACCGAGGAATGTATGATGTGATTCACTTTTTGTGTGAAAACCCCACTCTGGCAAGTGATAAGTGGCTGGTTACTAGATGTGTCAGTGGGGAATGAGTTGGTTGATTAGTAAAGCACTGTCAAATTAGGAGATTTTAGCAGTTATTAACCCCACCAGATGAACCCAGTGATTAACTCTCCGATTTTCCCTACAATTCTTCCATTACTGCCTTCATTCAAATCATACATGGATAAATCTAAATCAGATTAAAGTGTGTGTGTGTGTGTGTGTGTGTGTGTGTGCATCTGCTCTGCAATGGACTGGTGTCCCAGTCAGGTTGTTTCTGTTTGCCTTGAATGGGCTGGAATAAGTCCTTGGACCCTGATTGGATAAGTGGTTAAGAAAGTGAGTGAGTTTGATTGTGTGCCCGTTTATTATTGTGAACATAAAAGTGTTTGCATATTTAACACTGAGTATGAGCCTGAGCTTATTATAATGTCACCAAATAGTCTTACATAACTGCCTGATAAAATAATTAAAGAGATAACCAATTATTTAAACAGCAATGGAAATGTAGAGCTATATCTGATCATAGTGGAAAAGGGGAAATATTTACTAAAACTGTGTTTGCCCAGTGAATAAAGATGTGCCGTACCATCTAGAACCTCCTCAGGGAAGTTATCAGTAAGTGGCTTTTGGCTTTTTTTATACAGACCAAAGAAAAGGTAGTCAGCCAGCTCACTGCAGCCTTCGTTATAGCGGCTGTCAACACCTAAAAATGCAAAAACACAAAAATAAACATATGTACATTAGATATAAATACAAAACATGTATACAGCACAAGTACTATTTCAGTGCTGCTTATGATACAAATGAGTAATAGAGAGTGAGTGCAAAAACTCACCCAGTGAGCAGAGGATACCATCTGGAGCTGTCTTCCCATCAGCCTTCAGGAGAGCTTGGATCTGCCGCAAACGTGAGCAGCTGCAAACACAGCACATTTATACAGATCTACCTTTTTTCATTTACATTTAGTGCGAGCCACAGGTGGAACTGGGTTTTCTCAAAATTAAAATTGCGCCCCCTGCTGGCTGATCAATGTTTCATGCACAACAAGTCTGAAGATAAATAGAGCTCGAACAATTCCACACGCATTGTTGAAGGTGGCTGAGAGGTGCGAAAATTACAAAAGTAAAACCGAACACACATTTTAGAAAACATTTTAGATTACAAACGTAAAAACTAATTTACATTTATAAAACAAATTTACAAACGACCAGTCAGACGGAGCGGGTAAGAACATTACAGGGGAAGTTATTGTTGTTGATGGTTCATTAGTCAATTAAACTGATTTGTTTCGAAACAAACACACGCGCACGCGCACACACACACAAAGGAAATTTAAAGAATTGAAATATAAAGACTTAAATACACACACATCAATAACCAGAATCGTAACGGGAATCTGCTCTGCGATGGACTGGTGCCCCAGCCAGGTTGTTTCTGTTTGCCTTGAGTTGTTTGGAATAAACTGGAATAGGCTCCACTATTGCAGTCCTGGGACCCTGATTGGATAAGTAAAAACCCTAACCCCTGAAAAACAGTTTGATGTACAACCATCACCAACCAGAACTTCCTGTGTCATGTTCCTACACTTTCCGTCTGAATGGCTGTTTGTAAATTTGTTTTGGCATTTGTTTTCTGAATGTAGTTTTTTATGTTTAAAATGTTCGAGAATGATTGAGCCCCTGTCCACAAAGCAATGTCTATAAAGACTTGAAGAACAACTTTTAAGAAAGAAACCAGAATCCCGACCTCAAACTCACTGAACAGCTTTGGAATGATCTAGAACATCAACTAAGACCAACATCAATGTCCAGCCACACAAACTCTCTTTATAACACTGTGTTATAGTACCGATACTTCAAAGTTCTGTAAACATTTAAATGGAAGCTCGTGTGATTTTAAGTTACTGACCAAATTATACAGGTAATCAGGTAGCATTAATTGACCGTTAAATAATTTACCATTGACGCAGTGACGTGAACTCCAGGATAACAACCCATACTCTAGAAGACGCCACTTACACACCCACCCAATATTTAGTTAAAGACAATAAGCACCAATAACTGTTTTTATGACTGCAATTACATTTCACGAATTATATTAATGCGTGTTTCTCACCACAACGACACCGAGCCTCACAAATACAGTTCAAATACATTATGCGCATGAAAAAAGCTTTACACTCAGTCACAAACAAACAAAAAATATCACCTCACGGATGGACCGTCCAAAGAAACCATTCCGTTTGTTCTCTCACTACCAAATTTATTCGGCATAATGTCGTCAAAAGTCAGCAGTAAATAAATTAGCTAGCAGTTATAACCGTTATTCTTTATCTCCATAGTCAACAGTGCAACTGGAAAATAGCAACACAGTCCAGAGCATAGCAACCGCTTGTACCATTTCTCAATAGGGGAGCGAGAAATATTGTAAGAAATTTGTATAAACAAAAAAACTATAGAATTTATTTAATAGATGATGTTGGTCAAATATCAGTGATAAATAATAATGAATAATTTCAGCTGAACACTTATTTTAAATTGTTTTTGGTTTAAAAAAGAAAGTAAGTAAGAAAATGGCCGCTGATTATACCCCTATAAACGAAGTAGCCCATTCCATCTACAATGGCAAATGCAATCCTACAGCAATGGCTCCTTGCTTGACTGTAAAACAGCTGAGGAGGAGGCAAGCAGGAGACATAGAGCGAAGTAACCGAATAGTCGGAAACGTTTATTTACATTTTTACATATTTAGGGCGAATTATAGAATTTATTTTTATTAATCGCTGCATTCTGGTTAGGGTCACATCGGGTCAAGGCAGGACAATGCAACGCACACACGAATAAACAATACCGGTACTACAACAACAACAACAACAACAACAACTACTACTACTACTACTACTACTACTAATAATAATAATAATAATAATAATAATATCAATAATAATAATAAATACAGTAGTGCATTTTATATTTAAATGAATATAAAAGTCAAGTGTGTTATATCTTACAACTTTGAATACATTTTTAAATTATTAAGGTACGAAAACAATTCTGGGCTTAATTGAACTGCATTTACTTAATATCTGGCAACTCTGGTATTGAAAATAACAATAGAATTTTAGTAGCCAGTTAATTATGCCAGTTAAAAGAATGCAATTTATTTACATCTTCATGCACACCGTAATAGACTAAATGAGAAAACCACCTTATATAGTAATAAGATTGAGTTTATGAATCTCGTTAGGATAGTTCTCCTAAATATATCTAGTTTTTAACAGCACATTTGCAATGAGTGGGGTGTACAATGTATATGTTCCAAACAAATAGGCTTGTAAGTTTAGGCATTCTTAATTTAAGTTTCATTAACTGCTTTTCCCTGGTCAGGGCCACAGTGCGAACAGTGCCACAGCAAATACTGAGAGCAGAACAGGAATACAGATGGATTCCTGCACCATTCCTGTGTCTGTGTAGATGCCTGGCTACCTGATAAAAAGCCATTAGTCTCTGCTGAAATCTTAGCAGTGAAGGATTAGTGTAATATACAGCTGTGTCTGCTGAATTATGTTAATATTACACAGTATGTGAAATTGAACAATAATAAGCTACAGATGTGCTACTTAGTGGTGTTCATTCTGAAGCAGGAATGTAAAAATGTTTGATTTTAATGCTGGAGGTGAGCATATTTAAAAGTCCATCATTTTCTGAATGTTTTTTGATAAACTGGCAGACGAAAATGTGTAGGAACCACATATTGCAACTCAAACTGGCATTTTTATTGCAAATTAAGTTTTTATTGGAAAAAATGTTTAAAAAGGGAAAAAAATTCAGTGAAAAATGAAGAAAATGATTCAAATAGAGTAAATATTTTCAGTATGTAAAAAGTGTTATTCTTTAAATGTAGATGTACATTGGTTTAGATTTACAGAATATATTTTCTTATTGTTAGCATATACAGCTACAACTATAGTGATTTCCTTTTCACATATACATAACAAGCTATGCAAGCAAACCTGCTGGTCGCCCCCGGAGTGAGACCATAACTAAATAAAATTTATAAATTGCAAGCTAAAATGTAATAATTGAACTGCTTTGGTTAATATCCTGATACTCTACTGGGTCATAATACGGGTGATCCAGTCATCGTAGTGAGAAATAATGGTGTAGAGTCCAGGCTTTTTGCTCGAACCACATTTCTTCCCCCCATTCGAAGTTATGCCCACTGCAATCCCCTTATAGAGCAGAGGACCTCCGGAGTCTCCCTGTAAGAGAGGTGGTTTGGCAGATCAAGATATGCTGTTACAGAATGCACATAATTGTCTATATGCAGGTTCTGTAGTTATGTATATTGTTAGTAAGACAAAGATGGAAACTTACATCACAGGTGTCCATTCTGGGTTTGGCGGCACAGATCATATTGTTTGTGAAGGCTGCACCAAAATAGTCACTACGGCCACAACGCCATCTTTCCATGACGTTTACAGTCAGCTCATGCAGAGTGTCAGGCCGTGATCCAAGGTTGTTCAAGGAGCCCCATCCAGCGGTATCCACTGCTACATTTGTGTCAGGATCATTTCCTCCTGCACGCTGGAACTTCAGTGGTTTCACATAGTCGGTGATCATGACGGGGCGCTCTAGCTGCACAATGAATTCAAAATTTGGCACAAGTAAGGAACGCACATGTCATCATAGTCTTTGTTATTATAATTGATGAGGACTAAAAAAAAACCTTAATGCTGGTTCTGAAAGGTGTCAGCTTAATTTGTTTACATCAATTTTAACTTATGGTACAAGATATTGTCATTGCCCCATATTTTGTAATTCCTATATTCTAGATTTAATTTAAATGAATTCAATAAATATAAGTATTTCATTGTTTACACCAACAATGTGCAGTTCTACCACTTGTTTCTGACAGAAGGTCTGTTTGTGTGTTATTGCTGTTGTTCTTTGTCATTTTTGTGAAATTGAACATTTACGTAAATTAAAGTTTCTTGAAATTATTGTTTGTAAAAATGTAGAATTTTGCACTTTAATTTTGTTATACCTGAAATAATGACATCAAAGATATTGTGATTCTGATAAATAAACCTGGAACTTTACCTTGACCAATGCTATGTCACTATCATAGTTGTCAGTACTGAAATCAGGATGGTTATAGAAAGCAGTAATGTCGAATATTTGTTTGGTGTCTTCTGGCTCGGACAAAGAATGAGCTCCCAACACCACCTTATAAACAGGGCTGCAGTGACAAACAGTGAATATATGTTCAACCATTCAGAGTTTGAGTATCATTCTATCACAACATACTGACTGTACTCAGTTTCTTCCAGTACTTACTCATTTCGGAAGCAGTGTGCAGCACTCATCAACCACTGGTCACTGATCAGAAAAGCACCACAGTGGTGTTTGCCATCCAGCTGCAGTGAAGCCATATAAGGGCGGGAATGGGGTGTGGCCTCATTTCCTCCTGTGATGCACTCACCTTTTCAGAAAAAAAACAAAGGTAAACTATTAGAGTTAACAAAAGAAAATGGATAAAAGTAGGAAGAAACACATTACAATGATAGATTTTCATTTTTCTTTATTTGAGAAATCTCTAAATCTAGGTTTACAGGTCTCTGAATACTTGCCATGGAAGTAAAAAAAAATCACCTGAAAGCATAGAAAAGCTTTACCCTTTTAAGAACAATACCCCAGTGACAAGTACGTTCATCCTATTTAGTGTTAAAAGTATAAGAAGGGACCTTACTTATTTCACCATTCGTATAAAGTGTCTATTAAAAGTTAAAGACGTATGATTGTTAGATTATAAGCAATTGAATTGACAAACTCATATGCAGTCATTGGTATATTACACACAAGAGCTGAACCCTGCATTAAACCATAGCATTTTGCCACAACTATGCAGAATATGTAAAAACTGTATTTGTGTCTAGTTTAATGACATTGTACTTACCAGATAAAAGTAATGCATAAAGGAGACCTGAAACAAAGATGATTTGTAAGGACCCCATATTGTTTGATGTGTTTTTTTCTGTTGATGAATCTTCTTGATGCAACCTGCAAGCTTTATATAGTCTTGGTCTAGATAAAGGTGGTTTGTCCTGACAGGAAAATGCTGAATTCTTGGAAATCGTTCCTCCTACTCCTTCCACATCTATCCGCCCACCTTATCTATCCCATATACCACAGCTACATGTTTTTACCCCAATATGTTTCATGACTTAAAACATCTAGCAGTTCATGTAAAATACAAGTTCAATAATTTTACAATCAGTAGTTTTTGGTTAATAAATTTAAACTGCATATGTATGCATGCACGTACATGCTCACACACAAACACGCACAGACACACAGACACACACACACACACACACACACACACACACATACACACACACACACACATTTAGAAATCATCTGTGCTAGTAGCAGCATGCTTTTGATTGTGCATTGCTAAACAACATGGTAAACATAAATAGTTCTGCTATTCGGATGTGTTGTAATATGTTAGAACTTGCCCATAGTTTGTCAGAAATGGAAAATTACCAAATTTAAAAATCTACACAAAACCAATATAATGTGAACAATAATTCATAAAGCTCTATCTATCTATCTATCTATCTATCTATCTATCTATCTATCTATCTATCTATCTATCTATCTATCTATCTAT
>JAYDZF010000034.1:18669561-18681435 GCA_034509105.1 Microcambeva barbata | reverse complement strand
TTATTATTATTATTATTATTATTATTATTAATAATAATAATAATAATAATAATAATAATAATAATAATAATAATAATGTGATTGTTTTGCAAACTTTCCCAACTTTCTTTTAGAAGAAGGTGTTAATATACTCACTCCATTGATTTATTTTATTATGAAAATAATCATTGTAAGATTTGCCTAAACTGTATCTAAAATAAAAAACAATTTTCTATTTAAGTTCAAATCTGTATATATTTTAAGTGTGTACACTAAAAGGGTAACTTTACATGTGCATTGCTAAACCAAAATAAAAATGCAACAAAGGAAACATAAGACTAAAAAATTCGATTGGATCATCAAATTCCAAACAAATAAAAATAAAACTTGTTCCGTCAAATTCCTATAAAATCCCTTGCATGTCGAAACTTCAGAAGGAATTAAACACACAATCTGAAATTCAGCAATTCGTTTCGACAATTTTTTTTATATTGTCAATTTCCTCCCAATGTCCTCGTAGTAAAGCTATGTAACTATGGGTCTAATAAAAGTGTTGCATGCTTTTACGCGCAGCAGGTGCCACTTACCTGGGTCATCTTCGTCCCGGGGCACTTTCTTGAAGCAATCATTTAGGGACAGGTTGTGTCTGATAGAATTCTGCCAGCCAGCCTTGCTCTTCTTATAAAATGGGAAATTGTCTGCTACATACTGATAGATCTGGCTGAGAGTGAGCTTTTTATCGTGTGCGTTCTGGATAGCCATGGCAATGAGCGCCGAGTAGGAGTAAGGTGGGCGCACCAGCTTCAGCAGCTCCTCCTGACTGGCGATGGAGAGCCAGCCCAGATCAGGTCCACCAAAACCTGGAGAGTTGGCCAAGTACTGCCTCTGAGAGCCATAGGACGGGCCAATGAAGGACGGATTGCTGTTCCCGTGCAGGTATGACGGAGAAGAGTTGACTCCTGGAGTGTTGAGCCACAAGTAAGGGTTTGGGGTGGCTGCGTACTCACCGATCCCGTATCCGGCTGGTCGCTGCGCCCCTGCTACACTTTGCTGATGGTACATGAAGTTATCGCAGTACACAGACATGTCTGAAGCGTCGGGCGCACTTTTGGGCTGGAGAGAACTCGCGGATGGGGCAGCGCTGTGGTGGATCTGTGGGTCCAAGGAGTTCATCTTCTCCTGTCCCGACACCGAATAATCCCACACACCGGACTCACTCACACACTCTCTCTGTTTCTGTTTCAATGAAAGGTGTACCGGTTATTTTGTAGATGGTAACAACTATCTTGCTTTCCCGCGGTGGACCTGTAAGTATTTATACCGGCGGCGTGAGTAAAAGCGCTATTACCGGCGCCTTCATCCCATCCAGCCAATCAGAGTCGAGATCAGAGTCGGGGGGCGTGGTAACACGAAAGGACTCCGCTCATTCAAAATTTCCCATGGCTAAAAGGAAAACACTGCAATATTAAAAATAAGACTAAACCCAGATAAAATACAGATGAACATTCGCTGTTTATAAGACATACAATTATTCATCATTATATTATTTGCGACAAAAAGCGTTTTCGCAGAGGGGCTCCATGAATCTGACACAAAATTAATGATAGAAAAAACTGAATCAAAATCTATTAATTTATAATTTTAATCAGTTTATATGTTGAACGTGAATCAGTGATCATTTACAATTTTCAATATACTACAAATAAAAGTCAATTAACTGGAATCATTGGATGAAATGGAAAAAAAAAAACTTTTATTACTGTAACTTAACTGATGATTTGAAAATTTCCAAGTGATCGGACATATCCCAAATGTTAAACAAACAAAAATATTAAAGTGATTATCATTCACAGTAGAATCAATTTAGCACATTATTCACCAATGCATTACAATTATTGAATTGAATTAATTAAAAACAAACACAGAAAGGAGAACAGTAAAACTTTCCACAGGCTGTAAATGAACTCAGTAATAAACGATTCTAAATTAAATTGCTTGGCGGGTTTTTATGTATGTTAAATATCTCAAACGTTTTAAAATCATGACTTTTTGTTAGGCAAGTGAGCTTTAAATGTTTTTAACAAACTATTTATTGTATTATGCTTTTGTTTTGGCACACCCAACAGGACCTTTATTTTGAATGTCTATTTCTTTAACGGCAGGATTTTGGATCATTAGGAAGACCCAGATTACAGTAACCAGGTAAACTACCTTTCAACAAATATTAAGAAGTTAAATATTATTTTACACAAATTAATTAATAAATGCATTCATTTATTCTAGTCACTGCATACATGTCCCACATTTGTCAGAGGTAAAACATTGCAAAAGCATGAACGATTTGCATCCAATGACAAAGCATGGCATGGAATTATTATTTAAATTTAATTTAATTTAATTTAAATAGTGGATAAATATATCAGTCAACTTCAAAATTTAAGCTGTCCCCAGAGACACAATGTCTCTTCTGTTGCTCTTCCCAATAAACATCTCTTTATTAATTCTCATTACTTAAAAGCTTATATAAAGTTATAGAAAGTTTATATAAAATAAATGAATATTTACATATACTCTTTGAAAATGAATATAAGGTCCTGCAAAATGTTCATTTTTAACATAATGATTAAATGTATAATTGTTAGAATTAGTAAAATGGAGCAAAGTCATTGTCTTTGAAATTCACTTGTCTCTAAAAAAGATGAAAACGTGTACAGGGTACTTGGTATAGTAAAGCTATTATTTGAAAAGCTATTCAAGAAACTGATGAACAGTGGACAATAAATATATGGACGATCTGATTCCCAGAGTTTCTTGGACAGTTTAAATGACATGGCCTGAAAGTTAATTTTGGAACAGGCTGCAAACTTCTAATACGCTAGCTCCAATGAAGCTGATAATAAATGACTTGGTGGACACTAATGGGTGTTGCTTCCATTAAATCTGAGAGGGACGTGTACTGCAACATTTTGTGTGTCCCCTCACCACCCCCATTTAATTTTCATCTAATGTAGTCTGTGTATGTCTGCACAGATTCCACTTTATGTAAAAATCACAATGGTGAAAAAGCATATTCTAAAAAATAAAATAAAATAGTTCACCCACCACTGTTTCTATTGATTCACGAAAGCATCCATTTCACTTGATCGATAGGAGAATACACATACCACTGAATGTCCACTCCAGGTTCAGTGTATAGACAGTAAAGGGGCAGGCTGCTCTGAACTGGAGGAGGTAGAGTTAGCCGCATTCTCATCTTACAATGTCCAGCTTTTGGTAAAACCATATTCTTTTATTATCTGCCCTCAAGAATCAACCCATTTAGCCTCATGCTAAATGAATGTTCAACTAAACAAGAAAATATTAGGCGTAAGCTTTGCCTTATTTACTTTACACTGTCACATAGAACAGTGTACATAAAAACAGGCTGATGAATACCGACTCATTCAAACAGCTAAACATTGATTGACAGGAAATGTGACCAATGCTCCTTTGGATTTGCAGGTTTTTACATTAAGCCTCAGCCTGCTTGGATAACTGCTTATCTAAAAGGATTTTATTCATTATACATTTTTCCTTTCATAACCAACACTGTTTGTAAAGATAAGTGCACAATAAAGCACAAAGTTTCGTTTTGGAGAATGCTGTAGTGACACTGTTTCATTCATAAAAAGCTGAATTTTTTGTTGGTTGAGAAAAAATGAAACATTTTAGATGAAACTATGTGTAAATAATGTGCTAAATATTGGTTCATTTTACTGATAACCACTTTTAACACTGACACCAGTATAAATAATCAGAATAAGGTTAGAAGTAATTACAAGTGTATCTCCCCCCCACACACTTACTTACCCTGCAATGCTGAATATCAATTTAGAAACTGAAGCACATTTGAAAAGCTTAAAAGATGATAAGGTAGATCACGATGACTTGGACACGATGAAATCAATTGAAATAATAGATTTCAAGTCACGGAAGGGAGGACTCGTTGTCATTAAAATGTCATTAAATTAATCAAGGTGTTTAAGACACCCGAATGCATGAAATGGTGTCTAATTCAATACAAATTCAATACAACACTTGATGACAAGTCATTGTCTCCATTTTGAACCATTTTACAGCCTTAATATTAGCAAATAAATGTGTTTTATTCACATTGTACTTTTGGTGAAATTGAATGAGAATTGTGTGATTTTTATAATATAATATAACAGTATATAAACATAATATACATAATAAACAGTTGCAATTGATGAAGTTTTTAGTGACCTTATGGGAAACTAAACTAAACTAATATATATAAACTATAAAGTAAATATGTAATGTATTTTTTACTTAGCACTTTATTCAGTGTCTTTGTGACTTCATCATATTTCTGAAAGACACACGGAGAACATTTTTAATATATATTAAAGCGAAAATATATATTAAAGCTAAAAACACCCATTCTTTCATTGTCATGTCATATTTTATTTTAATTGTTTAATTACAATTTATTTAATCAACTTTCTCATCATTGACAGGATCCATATCCGCTTGGAAATACTGGAACACTGTAGACAGGAAGTTAATCTCAGGGCGTCATCAAGACTATTGGCTTTGTAAATCATATTTTATTCGCTGCAGTAAAGTACAGTACTATATTTTTTAAACTCGGCCTATACTTAACATTAAAACACGTTTAGCACTTTGTAGAATGTTTTGCTTAGGTGAGTGGCGCCACCTCGTGGCAAACATTAAGTAAAACAAAAAACATGTCAATATATTTGGATCCCCACTTTTGGAGAAAAAAAACATTAAACGTTAAAGTTTATTTAAATTAGTAGTAGTAGAAATAGTAGTACAATTAGTAGTAGTAGTAGTAGTAGTAGTAGTAGTAGTAGTAGTGGTAAAATTCAGGGAAAAAAGGTCATTTGAAACGTTTGCCACGAGGTGGCGCCACTCACCTGAGCATCATTTGACTTTTAATAAGAATTTATGACAAATCCAGGAATCACTACATAATACATTATTAGAATTTAAAAGAAGCCAAGCAAAAAAGAAGTCACTATGGATTTCACCTGATTTCACTGTTCCTTAAATTAAATTCCTGTGCCAGTAATAAACTGTAATAAATGGTTGATGGCGTCACGATTTTAGACCAATGGTCGTCATTAGTAGTTGCATTGTGAACACGTGTTTCATTTGGAAAGCAGTTTCAAACCCAAACACAAGATGGCAACCGTCCAATTAAAGCTAGGTACTACGATTCACAAAAAAAGATTTATGTTTTGTTTTGATAATTGTATTTACAGCTGAGAATGCCACCTTAGACATGCTAACATGTAGTATTAGCAGAAACAACACTATGTGACAACAATGTATTTTATGGTAATTTATTGCTATAGGAATATAAATATGAAAATGTACTTTAGCATTACAATTACTTGAGAACATAGTTGGGAGTTTCATTCAATAAAACACAGACTTTTATTGAAATCATCTTAACTACACTTACTATATTCAGTGCAATAAAACACAACCCTATAAATACATCTTGTGCACCACTACTGCTGTTTCAGGTCACCCTTTATGTAATAATTATTGCAGTCCTGTCTTGAAAAATGGTGGCAGTGGAGAGCTCTGTCACATTTCCTTTCCTTGGGTGAATAGGGGATGCTGAAATTTGTCAGTCCACCCTGTGCTTCATGATATTTATCATTAATATATTTAGGGTTTTATATTGAGTTTTTTGTTTGCATTGGCTGTTTTGCATAGGCTGTTAACCTTTTTTCTTTGCAACTACAAAGTGTCAGTAGCGTGGCTGTTATCCTCATGAAGTTCATTTCAGAAGTTCAGAATGACATTTCTTTGTGAGTGATTCTCAGTACTGAATGCAATGAGCATTGATTGCAGCTAGTTCCAGAATCTTTGCTCCCATCCACACACTGCAAGATATTGTTGCGGGTCCCGTGGGAGAGCAAACCTCTACTGTGGTGTGCTTTTAATTGAAAGCCATTTCACGCACTGGTGTAAGTTTTTAATCTATAGCCATGTTCCCTTAAGAGAAATATGTAAATTAATGTTATTTTATTTTATATTAAGTTTGTTGTTGATGTAATTGGTATAGTGCGTTGCAAATGTGCATACACTTGAAACGCCTTTGGCGACAATTGACTGTAAAAACTGCAATGAATGTCTTTCACCTGTGCTTTCCATTGTCAAGATATGAATAAGCTACTAATTTACCTAAACACAGCTCATTTAGACACTAACATGGCCATTGGCAATAAAATATTCACAGGGTAAGTACCATTGCTATTTTAACGACACAGGTCGTGAAATTTCAAGGCGTGAAAAGATTGGGCCTTAAAAGTTCCAAAAATTATGTGTGTGTGTAAACAACAGGTACATTGAGCTTTCAAACCTTATTAGGGTTTCCTTTAAGCCCTTGGCATGTAAGTAGAGATGAATAATGGGTAGAGGCCTGACAGAGACAAAGTGGATCTAATAAATGTAAATAATTTTCTGGTTTCCATCCATAGTCCAAAGACGTAAGTGAGGTGAATTTAAGGTACAACACTGGCCAACCTGTGTTTGACACTGAACTTGAACTGATAAATCATGTGTCTGTGTTATGTCATTTAATGTAACAGACACTTTTATCCAAAGCAATTCTGAATAAAGGGATCTTAGCAGTGCCAGGGCTTGAACCAGTAACCTTCTGATTACTGAGATAAAACTTCCCTGTAATACATACGCACTCATCATAGAGAAAGAGCATTTAAGTAGGACTATATACGTTTGAATATATGTTATGAAGAACATCCCCAGGATATGCAACCACACCCGTCCAAGGTAGCAGTTTTAATAGTTGACAGTCCAGATGAGCTTAACACAATTACCAGGCTCTGGTAACACTCATAGTGTTCCCAAGCCCTGCCATTTCCTATCAACTCAAAGGGAATGTGGTAAGGATAAAGTATAAGACTAGATATTACTTTCATTACAGAGCGAATCACACCATTCTGACCCTACAGCTATGAACAAATGGCCTCTGCACTGCGTCAATAATCACAATAATAACCTCAATTCAGCCACCCTCTCTCTCAAACAGACCACAGTCCACAGATTCTGTACCAAGTTCATGTTAAAAGTGGAATGCTATGAAACATAAGAGATAAAATGAAATCAGATTTGAATATCCTGTTTTTTCTAGTTGGGTGGCTTAGTGGCTTAGTACCTAAGTAAGTCATACCTAACCCTAGTTCTGCAACACATTTAAAAAAGTTGAAAACATTTACCGATTTTTTTTTCATCCCTTCTCATTACAGTAAAAGGCATTTGGCTCAGAGGTCTTGAAATCATTTTGAAATTCTCCACACCTTTTCTATTAGGGTCAGGTCAGAACTACAGGCAGGTCAGGTTAGTACTCGTACCTCATGTGCAGCATATGGTTTTGTGTTATCTTGTTGTAACATGCATGGATGACCCCGATGAAGAGATGATGTAGCATATGTTGCTTTAAGATCTCAATGTACAGTTTTGTACTAATGCTGCCATCACAGAAGTGTAAATGACACCCAGGGTTTTGCATTTGTTACTGATTTATCAGACCAAAGTATGAATTTTCACTGTTTCTGTACATGGTTAACACAAGGCTTCTTTTTTGCATTTGTAAATAGTTTCCCATTGTAAAATGCTTTCCCAAAATTATATTTTACCCACATGCTTCTATCAGCTGGTAAATTATAGTTCTTGATGCAGAGGGCTCAGATGTTATTGATATTCAGGTTAAGCTTGTGCCCTTTCTTAGATTCCTTTTATTATGTAATGATGTTACACCCGATAGAGGAAGAAATGTGTGAATCTCTTCCACTCTTATTGTTGATGATGCTGTTATTTTAGAAATCCTACCAAAGCCAGTGATAGCCAGTAAATTGTAATCTTGAGCCGAGGATTTCCAAGTCACTCTGAACACACAGAAGATAAATAAGTTGCTGTAAAAATACATAAAAATATTTCATGACATTTCTGTAGATGTAATAGGGAAACATTCTGGTTAAAGGATACCCTATACAATTGGCATTGCTTAGTATTCTGGGCATTTATTAACATCACTATTAAACACTCACACCATTAAACTTTTTTAAAGACACCTTTTGTCTCAGAGGTCAACATTTCCATTACTCACATGTTTTATGTGAATGTTAGTGTGTGTGTGTGTAACGTGTGCAGATTTGCTGCAGATGCCACCTGAAAAGAGTGTATCCAGTAGCCAAATGACTCTTAGTGCTGTAACAGTCTGCATCCTGTTGACGGGGCTCTCTTTAACTTTCATCCACACAAATAGTCCTCACATAAAGCACAGGAGCTCCAGCCGCCTTACGCCTGACTTACTTGGCTCCGAAACCACATGGCTAGATCTATTAAGCCTTTTGTGTTCGCTGTCAGACACAATTCGTGTGGAAAGTTGTTGATTCTGTAAAGTAAAATATAGACAGAGCAAATTGAATTAATCTAGTGGGTAAGATATCTATACTGCTATTTTGATTAGTGGCATGATTGACAACAGTTTTTTAAAATAATATATTTTTAAAATAATACTGTATGAATGACTGTATTAATATGATATAAATTAAAAATAAATGTTTTTAAAAAATAAAAAAACACCTGTTTCTGGTATGTGGTTGATACTATCAAGCAAGATTACTGGACTAAATTGGTCCTTAATGTAGTTTACCCAAATGTAGCCTCTGATCGCCAATTGACAGCTTTAGGCTAGACCAAAATTCATATGGATGAAGAGAGAAGCCTTTCATTCTAAATGAACACCTTAGCCAGCAACACTGTAGAATACTGATGGAATAGATATGGTGACATCATACAAAAATTTAGGTTTAGCATCCTCAGTTTGAACACAATTGCTTGGTTATTTGGATTTTTAACATTGTTTTACACTTTTGATTACATTCATGACAGACCCAATAGTTTAGAAGATTTATCAGGTCAGAAGGTCATGGCCAATTTTGTATCTCCAATTCACAGCACTTTCATGTCTTTGGACCGTTGAAGGAAACTGGAGCTCTCAGAGGAAACCCCCACAGACACTGTGAGAATATTCAAAGGACCAAGACCACCCTGTATAGTTATATCTAACTATATACAGTATAATACATTAAACTTACATACAAGTTGTGTTCAATAAAACATTGAGCATTTGCCAGTTACATAAAGGTTTTACCAGTTTCTGTTTTTTCTAATATACTTAACAACAAAATGCAAGAAAATGAACCAGAGCAGACGTATATTGAAAGGCTTGGTGTTGGGAACATGAAATGTGTGTTGTTTTTGTACAGTGTATGGAGGCAGGTGCAGACCAAGCACTGAATCAGCTCTTTGTGTTTTGCCCGCCACAAAATACTTTTCGCCAATCTGTCTCTTTTTCTTCCTCCCGGCCTCTTCCTCTGCCTTTTTTCCGGGTCCCCCATTCTCTTGCTTGGCCCGCCTGTGGGAAGCAAGGAGTGAAAACGTTAAAACAGCCATTCAAACAGTGGTTGGTTTGTAGTGCAGTCAGACAGAGTTGTAGATCTACGAAGCACACTGCAGTTCATCTATCACTGACACACACACACACTCGCACCTTTCAGAATGGCCACTGTTGTTTTAAATCCAGACGACAGCATGAAGCGGTGGTGTTGCCATAGCATCACGAAAACCAATTAGATTTCCATGTGTTTTGGGCCTCTTTACAAAGAAGCACTGACACCCGAGCCCACATATTGATGGGGATCCACATTCGATTTACGACTAACAGATGTACAGTGGAAAGGTATACAAAAGTACAGAGGTTGTACAAATAAACATTGTCTGTAGGTAAAAACTTTAACAACATTGCACGCTGCACACTTACAATTGTACCATTGATTGCCAGCTCTGACACTTTAAGTCATAGCAGCAGGCAGAAAACATCAACAGGTTTACACAGTGGTTACACTTATCAATCGACAAGAGAAATAATTTAATTCAATAATTCCTAAAACATGATGCCATGGACAACAGAAAAAAAATGTCTTAAAACAGCAAAAACCTTAAACTGGGTTTATATAAGATATAATATGTCACTGTTGGTGGAGAAATGTTTTCTGTCTAATGACCGGGGAAATGTGAATCTCACATAATTCTTATCTTTTAAATTGCATTACCCACTTGCATTTCCTCTTTGCCTCCTTAACTCCATCCTTCGATGACAATGGATGAATGTTCTCTTCTCTTCCTCCTTTTCAACACATTTCTTTTTGCTGCAGTGTCTCATCTTTTTTGATTAAATAAATTAAGATTTTAAATTATTAGTTCTAAATTATTAGTTTAATTTTCTATTATCCCTTTCATAAAACAGAAAAATGGCACCAAATAAAAAAAACATGATACAATAGGAACATAATACATGTTTTGCCATTAAATGACACAGAGACACACACACACAAACACCCCTCGCTAAGGTGTGAAGGAATTAGAAGGATGTTTTGGCACCTCACATTTGAAGTGTTAATACAATGGCTTCCACCTGCATTACACGCTCTCACTCCCTGAGGGATATAAGGAGTTTTTGGCATCTTGCTATTCTCCTTAATCCATCTATCGTAGATTCCTTTCTCTTAGACATGAACAAGCTTACAATTGGGCTGAAGGTGTTGTCTTATCATCATGGTTTCAGGTGCATATTGCACAGTGGTGTGCTTCTTGAAGATGTACTGATAAGAGAGCAAGTGATTCTGTCTTTTTGGCATCTGGAATGAACTGAGCTGTAGTGGATATCCTGATAAAGAACATTTGTTTTGGAAACTGATTGCAGATTAAATGTTGGTAAAGAGATTTATGGTGCGCCAGCTAGGAAGACAGATCAAATGTCCTGCCATAAAAAAAGACATTTTTGAAAGAAAGCTGACACATTTCAGGAAGTTTGCTAGTGTAATCAAAATAATTCTTCTAGGTTGTAACAATTCTGCGGCAATATGTCCCGCAGACATGTGTTTATTATCGGTTGGAATAAACGTGTTATTACAACCAGAAACAAGCTCTAAACATAAACTTTCCGTGCAAACCAACCTGTTTAGGCTAGCACTGAGAATTTACATATTTTTTAATGTGGCAACATAGAACACAAATAGTTCAGTTGCCTAGACAGAGATAAACAACAAGCTAACCAAATGAAACATCAGAATTTGGCCCGACTGAAACAAAACTATGAAAATCAAGAGATGATCAAGCATTAGCATAGTTGCTATGAATTGATGAAAACATTAATGTCAGTAGTAATATCAATAGTACTAATATTAGCCAAGCTGAAAATAAAGTTAATATAGTACTAGTAGTACAGCTGAGTTAATTACATGTCATTATTTGATATGGCCACTCAAGTAGCAAAAGTAATAAAACACAATGTGTCTTTAAAAGGCTGAAACAGAAAACACAGAAAAACATATTAATCAGAAATAGAAGTATATATGGAATAAATAGAGAAGTGGGGTTTTTTTGCTTCTCAGAAATCTCACCTGTACAGCCAAGTCAACAAAAAGATAAATAACGTCTTGTACAAAGTAACACATTTTGTTGACACAAAAGGCAAAGACAATGTAGAAATTCAGAATTATTTCCCAAAACAGATCAAATTCCTGAGGAGATTTCTGATCATAATCCAAACTGACCTAGCTCAAACACAAATATAACACGGGCGTATATTAAATTCTCATGTACAAAACGCTCACCCATAATTGTGCGAACTATATATGAAAGCAATTAGAAATCCAGAATACACATGTATGTTAATACATGAGGAAAGAGTATTATTGATTTATGTCATATATTATATTATATTTCTGTCCCAGAAAATGTTCAAAAGTGTTTTCCCAATACAGA
>JAYDZF010000034.1:18589721-18605063 GCA_034509105.1 Microcambeva barbata | reverse complement strand
ACACACACACACACACACACACACACACACACACACACACACACACACACACAGAGAGAGAGAGAGAGAGAGAGAGACAAAGCAAAGAGATATATAAACAAACAGAGGATGGAGGTGTATCTATAACAAATATATAGAAACTGAGAGAAAAGAGTGTGTGTAGAGCTCATATATACACAAACAAAGAAAACAAGGGGCCTATAGCACTCATATATATGGTATCTGTATATACAGTAAACACAAACAGCTCACAAACAGTAATTCTATAGAAGTGAAATTGCACTCACCCCTGTGACGCAGGGTGAATAACAAACTATTATCTGTGAAAAGGGGACAGCACAGTGGCTAGTTTTAGGTTTGAACCCCAGGTGGGGCAGTCCAAGTCCTTTCTGTGTGGTGTTTCCCCGGGATTATTCATAAACAGACATTTCTAAAATAATGTACTATACATTTACAGTTTGAACCAACTGCAGTAGGATTCTTGGCACTCAGGTGGCACATCAGGATATTCCACTAGCACATCAGTATCGTGATTCTGTAATCACCAAGTTCGAATCTCAGCTCCCCACTCGGCTGGTCATCTCCAAGCAGGCACAATTGGCAGTGCCTGCAACAGAAAATACTGGCCACTAGTCTGCTGTGTGGAAAGAAACTGAACTAAACAAGGGGGTGGGGTCCATGTTGTTGTGTAAGGACCCGGGTAAGTAGCCCAAGGTGCCAGTAGAAATGTAGAATGTAGAATGTGGAGATCACATACCTCACCAGCACACTCACCAAGAATGGGCAAATAGGAAAAGGTCACATATCGGGAGTGTGTGTCATCAAAAGATGAATTGGTGAATGTGTGTAATTAAAATAGCAAAAAGAATTCCGATTCTTCTCAAAGCTCTCTGGTGAAATATCTGTCTGTGGGATTACTTATTCAATGAAGTAGTCCATGAATTAGCTAAAGTTACAGACTGTTTTTATCACTAAATAAACACCCACAGTGTTGATGGGACTGACTATTACTGGAAAACCTCTGGAGCAGACAGTTACTCAATAGCCTAAAGCAATTCAACAGCATGTTTCTGCAGGTCATAATTCAATCAGGTTTTTTTTGTTAATTGTTTTGATGTTGCAATAATATGTAATAGACAGACAAGTATACAATTACTGCATAAGTACATTCTTTTCCATTTGGAACAGGCTAAGTTTATCCTATCTGTAGTTTACTTTATGAAAGGCAGTAAATGTCTGTCTTATGTGTGTACAGTATTCTGTAATAATGCCTATGTAATAAAACCTTGATTCATTACATTAATTTGGGATCACTGATGTCAGATCATTGACAACATGTATACATATATTATGTAAATGAATCATTTTATCAATGCTATTTGTACACTTTTGCTATAATATATATAAAACATGTAGTCTGTATAATATCTGATTATTTATTTTCTCTTTCATTCACTTTCTTAAAATAAAATGAATTTAATTAAAGGGTTTTAATTTACCATGAATTGGTAGTGGGAAATTAATCTAAAATAATCTAATACATTTCATCTATTGGTAAGTTGTTGTTAGTTTATAAATTCATGGCATTAGGCGTTAAAAGACTATGCATAATAAATAATGTAGATCATGACCCTCTGTGGTGACCCCTAAGTCACCAATATGATCAAAAGATCATATATTGATTTAATGATGACTAGTCATTCAATAAGAGTAAATCAATGTTCTTGTTCCTTTCCCCCTCTTTTATTTTCATTACCCACTGATCTGTTTTCACCTGGAAACACTGATCAGAAGGGATAAATATCTTGGTATGAGTGCCAGTCCATTGCAAGGCTTCGTTCATTTCTGTGTATATGCACAGCAAGCTGATAAAACTGTGGTGGGCTACAGTAATTGATGCTTGCTCCAACCTTACAGCCTGTAGGTAACATATGTTAAACAATATTAAATTAATTACTGGTAGCTCTAAGACACATTATGTATTGTACATCATAAATTAGGATTTCAGATCTAATTTTACTCTAATCCAGACAGAAAAGTTTTAAATCCGAAGGCTTGTCTTGACTAGAATAGACCACAATTGCTTAAACTGCAAATGTTAAACTATTCTTTTAATGATTACATCAGAGAACGTTTCTGAAGAGAAAGGGAGTGACCTCAAGGAAAACAAATAGACTGTTATCAGCTGCTGAGGTTATCAGTAAAACTATGCACACTGATAAAAGCTCCTCTAACATACAGATGAAACATATACACAAACAATTATTAAATACACTCAGCAGCCACTTTATTGGTACCTTTACCCTGCATGTATCATTAATGTCATAAGTTTAAATACAGTTCATTTAAAGCCATTAATAAATCACAGATTCGTATTGTTACTACATTTCACAAAACAGTTTAACTTCCATAAAGGATGTTTGATAACAAAAGCTAAAATAACTGTAGTTTGGTTTTTTTTGTACCAATGGTTGACTGGTACTGATGTAGTGTTTGAAAGGTCATGGTGTAACTAGGAAGGTTAAGACTGGTTTATTTGTCAGCTTTTATCAGCAGTTCAAAAGCAGAATGTCTGACTCTGCATTCTGCACGATTCTTTATCAATCTGATTCAATAACACATCTATTCAGCAACACCCACCAACTAAATTCATCCTACCCATCGTTTCATTTGCACAAGCAAATCTAATCTCAATTACATCCCCATGTAATGTCTGTCTCGATTTGCATCATGTTTTTCCCTCATAATGATGTTATGTTCAGTAAATATTCATGACAATATTAACTGGTGTGTGGGTGTTGCTAAAGTAAACCTTCCATCAACACCCATTTGGAGGTCACTATAACTTCTCTGTGTGAAGCCTCTGTCTGAATGTAATACATGAGTCCATTCTTTATCTGAAGTCTCTGGCTGACTTGGTATGGTTCTCTGGAAAGAACTCATTTAAGCTTTTGGTCATTATGTGTCTGTGTGGGTTTCCTCCGGGTAGCATGGTTTCCTCTCACAGTCCACATGACTGTTTGACATTAAACTTGTGAACTGATAAAGGTGATAAACTTCATTCAACAAAGTTAAAATCCTAATAAAATAAATTAACTAGTATGAACTATAATAGTATTAACTACAATAGTAAACTAAGTAACTAAGTAAACTATTAACTATTACCACAAACTAAACAGTTAGACAGTGTGTAAGAATTCGCCTGTACCTGTTACTCGAGGTGTTGTTTTGATTTTTATGCTGATTATAAAATTTGGCAGTCAGTTGTTCATCACTTAAGAGCAAATACAGATGAACAGCTATTGAAGGACACAAGTCATCTTTCTTTTACACACACACACACACACACACACACACACACACACACACACACACACCAGTGCCTTCCTAATTGAGAAGAAATCTCAGCACTTTATAGTGCCATAAAACTCCCAGTACAAACACATTTACAGCTTCAGCAGTAATTGAGTCTTTGTTTAGTGCTTATTCTACAGAATTACAGCTGTTATTGGTATTTAGCATACCGCTAATCAGCTTACGTGAGGTGTGGGCTTGACATCTTTATGATCAAGCTGACCACACTACCAGCAGTGTACTTGAACTCTGTCATGATTGTCATGAACCTGATATCATCTCATAAGATATTACATCCAATTATAGCCAGAAAAAAGTTATAATCAGCTCACCATTGCACTTATCACTGAAATAGTAGGCATATACAGTATTTACATCTATATACCATATATAGATATCCATATTTGTGTGATGAACAGCCTATAACATTAAAAGGAAGTCTCTGATTCTATTGTGATGTGAATCTCTGGTGTGAACATGACATGCTTGTTCTTAGTAGATATAAAGATAGATGTACATACTTACATGTAGATTCGATAGTTAATTGATCATGAAGGCCCCTGCTGTTGTATGATACATCAATGAAACTCCATAAAGACAAAAAACTACAACTGCATCTCATTGGTTCCTGTAATTAAGATCATTAAGACGTCTTACCATTAAGAGAAAACATCTCTCTGTGGACTGTGAATTGTCTCTATTTGAATCATTCTGGACATTTTGTAAAATACAATAAAAACTTGTTTAAAAAAAAATCTTTATTTAACAGATCTAAAATCTAAAGGATTTCCAATGTCTTCACTGGTCCACTTCGATTTGAATTTGAAATCTGGTGTGACATTTCTTTTACTTGTAAATATACAGTTTTTACTCTATGACGTCCTGCTGGCCCTCTTGAATATTTTTAAATTCCACCGCTTCATTTTCCTTCCACAATATTCTGTTTTCCTAGCCTCTTTGTTTATCAAAAGGAGTTCACACACAGTTCTACACTTACTTTTTGGACCTGTGCAGAGTGAAATAAGTAATGGAATGTTCTAAATAGTCACTGGCCAGTTTTAGGCCTTCATCCCTGTGTTTACGCATCCTTCTCATTATGTTTTAAATTCCATCAGCACTAGTCACACCCTGTTTTATAAAATGGGCCTGGGCGGCTATACACTGGGTTTAACAGCTTTCCTGTTGCGCCTCTGTTCGGTTTGTGGGTGCGTGGGCATGTGATTAACTCTTTGTAAGGGCCAGATGCCCCCACTGACAGGCATTTTTGTTCGGTTACACTATTAACTTTTAATTAGAAAATGACTTTTTAAAAATAATGGCTTTCATATGTAAATTAGCACCTTAAAATTAACAGTCATTTTACTGGTGTAATGTTTTCAATGCTCTACCTTGTTTGCAATGGTTTCTACTGGGTACCCGAGTTTTCTTCCAGATATGAAAGACAACAACAAGGGCTTTGACTTGTTTCACATTCACACAGACAGTCATTGAGATTTGGGAGTGAATCTGGTTTTCTAAGGGGATGCTGTGCAACACTACTCATCATTTAAAGTGTAATAAATAAAATGAATGAAATAAATTGTGTTTATTAATATATTTCAATGAACTGGTTTATCTTGGTCGGGTGTGTAATGTCACGACCAAAGAGTGAATGATACAAATACCTTTTTTCTATTTCTTCTTTCGGCTGTTGATTTTGATCCGCATCATTGATTTGATTTTCTGATACAACCCAGCCCATGTTGTCTGTGCACTATATTTTTGCAGTGGCCAAGTACCTAAAGGGTAATTCAATATCTCCAATTAACATGGCTGCATGGGTTTTTATTTATTTATTTTTATTTTGGTCAGAACTCCTGGATTAGACCCAAACAGACATGTGGAGAACATTCAAACTACACACAGAAAGGACTTGGAAGTAGGTGCTGCATGAATACACCTTGGACAGGTTTATGGTAAATCACTCCTAATCCGTACACTTTTTTATATCGTTTCAACACACCCCAAGTATTTTTAAGAGAAAGTGGGAGATATTCCAACTACAGCCAGACCCCCAGTAATCAAATACAGGGGCTACACTTAAATCCCTGAATCTACATTCAATGTATTTACACCACCACTCATTTATGTATTATTGAAAAGTCATTCATTTGGCCAGAAAGATTCTAAATCCTGAAGCGCGCTCTGTGTGTGCGCGTGCCTGCGCGCGCTCGCCGGCTCATTGAGACCGGGCGCACGGTGAGGGTGAGGTGAGAGGATGATGGAGTGTTTGGGTTGAGTGGGCGTGTCGGCGTATAGAGCCACACCCCCACACGAACACGCGCGCACACACACACCCGCTCAGCCTCGTGGAGAGGAGGCGGGAGACGCTCGGCGAGTGCGGAACGCAGCACTCACAGCGAGGACGCGGTTTGAAATCTGATGCCGGCTAATTTTTTTTTTTGAAACCCCCCCTCCTCCTCCTCCCTGCAGAGTGCGGAGCTCCAAAATGTTTAGCGGGAGTTGGGGAGTCCAAGCTTTCACACCCGTGCAGAGCTGAGAGTGAGTACACACAGACCCAGGCGCACCAGCTCCATCCCAGGGCAGAGAAGTGAGCCGGAGCCGGACTGCTCGAGCTCGTTCCATCTGTAGAGCTGCTCCGAGGAAATACTCGTGTAATGAAGCAGGATTTCTTTCACTTTAATCGTGGACGTCCGGATTGTTTGGGGAAAAAAGCTGAACATATTTAAGGACTGAATAGGATCTCTGCACTTTTTGGTGATTACTACTGATTGAGGATTAACTCACAGCACTTAAGTAAGTATTCGTATTATTAGTATTTATTTAAGTATTTTACTCGTAGTATTATGCATTTGCTAATGTTATGTGCTGTCCTCGTTCACATTTCCTCGTTCTCACCCCAGACAGGTCGGTTCAGTTTGTCAGTGTATTTGCTACACTGCACGATCCAGTGACAGCCAACTAATTACCGACCAAACCTGTGTGGCTGTATCTTTATCATGCGGATTTCTAAGAAATCAAATCACTCGATAATTCAGACCCCCGTTTCCTAATATGACATGACATGAGAGAATAGTATGTATAATGTATAATGCACTATTTAACAGGGCGCGGATTAGGACGGCCCAAGTAACCTGTGCATCTCAGTGGTAACTCGGCCGCGCACTGGGTGCTGTGCGCTCCCGGTCTGGAAGCTCCTCAATTCAGAGCTATTACTCCTACTGTGAGTGTTTGTGAAGTGAAAATAAAACAATTATATATATATTTTAAAGGAAAAGCCTCATAGGTAGTTCAGAATAGTGTTTAGGACCGAAATAATGTTAACTTAGTAAACATTATACTGTCTGTATGTGTCGGTATGTTAGGAATTACATACATGTGCATATCCAACATGTTAAATAGAAGTTAACTTGTACAGCACTTATGTCCACCATCAACCTGGAAAAGATCTTGTAGTTCTTCTAATCCTATACCCCAAGTTTTTAAATAGCCTTTTTTTCCAGATCAGATTTTTAAGTCAATTTACATTTTCTTTAGTTTGTTTTTCAAAATCTTTGACTTGCAATATTACTGTCCAAAGTAAAACTTAAAACACACAGATCAGGTACTTTAAATTATTATTTAATAAGGAAAATAGGGTAATGAATAGAATCACTATTCGGATTCTAATCAAGGTTTTCCAGAATTTGGAATTGTAGTGATCCAAAATTGTGATCGAGGATGACAGGAGAAAGAAAAAAAAAGTTGAATAAACATTAAAAAACCTTTAAGGACTGTCCAGAATTAAATGATCAAATAGGGTATGGTGGCACGGTGGCTCAAATGAGAAGGTCCTGGGTACGATCCGAGTTTGCATGTTCTCTCCGTGTCCACATGTATTTCCTCCGGGTTCTCCAGTTTCCTCCCACAGTCCAAAGACATGCCACCAGGTTTATTGGAGACACGGAATTGTCCTGTAGGTACCTGCGATAGACTGGCGTCCCCGTCCAGGGACACCATGTGTCTTAAGCCCTTTGAAGAGCTGAGATTGTCTCCAGCACCCCTACCCGACCCTAATTAGGATGGGTGGTTAAGAAAATGAACTGAACTGAGCATATCCAGTTACTCTGTTTCACTTTATGTGTGTCTTTACGTGGCTATATTTAGTTAGACTATATTTGAACGTTGTTTATATAACTCTATAATGTTCTTCTGTAGTTGGTCAGTTTAACGTTACCTCATGAGTATAGTATACAGTAATATAACTACATATGTAATATAGAATATTTATAAAAATCTAAGTAGATTCTGACCAGTGATGAGGATGCTCCTTTTGTATTTGTTCTCTCTTAATATTGCATTTTATTTTTTCCTTTTGGTGATCTGCCATTGTAGCGTTCTGAATGCTCAAAGTGGGTCTAGATCCTGATTTATATAAGTACACTTTGTCACTGATTAATTATTACAACTGTTCTTATTCATAGTAGCTTTTATCTTATCCCCAAGTTAAGAAATCATCGTATGTGACCCGCAACTCTAAAATACTTCCGGTGACTTTTACCTGGAGGACTTATCCTTTTTTTGTCTTCAATAAAACAGGATCCATGTTTGTCAAGGGTCAGCTGAAGCAGATTGTTGGGTTTTTTTGGTTGACTAGGCACAGCTGAGCCACTCTGTGTCCATTTGCACCCAGAGTACCGGCTAGACATCTGAAACCAATTTTGCACATCATGTTGCATTTAATGTCTTGCAGGGTGTTAACAGGGAGCCAGCAGGATTCATTAGCCACCTGTGAACAAACTGCTGTTCAGGTCTGTTTAGTCTTCCTTAGTTAACACTTGCATATTAGATAGAATCAGAAGAAATGTGGTCTTATTGAATTTTGCAGCCAATATCATTATTTATTACATTCTAGATGAGTGGCTTGAATCCACCTTATGAATGAAACCGTTCAGATTGTTTTTATAATTTGTTCATAAATTAGAAGATCTTCTGGAGTTTACTTGCAGACTTGGTTTAGAGATTGTGGTAGTAAGATGGAAAACAAGCTCTTCATTGACTGTTCTCTGTGGCTGTGGCAGCCCTTAAAACAGCACATGCTCACTTGAAATCGATGTCTGTCACTCAGGATCCTCTCTAAGGAGCTCAGCTAGTCTGCAACGCTCACACCCAGTCCTTGATTAAAACCGTTTTTTTGTTGACTGCCTGTCTTACCCAGCTTGGTGTCTCATTTTCATTCTGTAATTGTAGCAACTGGAGTTTGACTGAATTCTTAGTGGATGTCAGTGAGTAACATTTGTTTGATCTTTAAATACGTCCAGAGACACTCATGACATTCTGGTAGCATGCTTATAATGTATTTCTGCTCTTACAATAGGGTGAGGCATTATTTGTGACTGGCTTCTCTGAGATTTATTTTATTAATCTTCAAGACTGGATTACGAGGCTTGTGATACAGCGTGCGGCTAGATCAAAGCAGACACATGCGCTCACACACTCATACACACATAAGCAACTGGAAAGAGTGTGTTTGAGAAAGAGTTGATAAGGATTAGCCCACCTTTATAGTCTCTCTTCTAATCCTTGCGTTAAATGTCAGACCAGATTTGGACAAGTCATTGACTTAGCCCCACAATTATTACAGCTTATTGGAATGTAAACTGTAACTAGCATGTGATAGGATTTTAGAAAGTAGGGTTCTAAAATGAAATTGGGCTGTAGCCTAGTGGTTAGAACACTGGACCTGTAATCAGATGGTCACAGATTGCGCCCTTGAGCAAGGCCTGTAAAGACATCTGCTAAATCTTAAAAATGTATGGATGCAGTTGTAGCCTAATGGTTAAGGTACTGGACTAGTAAGCAGAACACCATTGGATCAAAATCCAACCACTTCTACGTTGCCACTACTGGGCACTTAAACAAGGCCCTTAACCACCAATTGCTTTGCATGTGCAGTATAAGTCATTTTAGATAAAACATCTGCTAAATGCTGAGAATGTAAATGTAAGTCATACACATGGATCAATATGTACTGATCACATCTGAGCGGTTGCATTTTTGTGTACATATTTCAAATACTTCTGCTATTACTGCAAAATAGTTTCAGCTGCATGGATGCACAAACATTTATCTGTGCAGAGCCGGCCAGATTCAGGGCAGCCCACATGCTTTGTCTGCCTTTTTTTTTTATAAATATTTCTTAATTTGTGCCCTAAACCGAAGCGAAAAGCAGAACAAATGTGGCAGCCAAAACTGAAGTATATAGGCCTGGTTAATAAGATTTGCTTTCCATCAGAGCCCAAATGAAATTCCTAGTAAATCCCTTGGATAAATGCGGCCTAGCACAGAGGTCCTGGCGTCTTCATGGAGCGGATTTGCAGTAATGCTAATCAGTTATAATGGCCGAACAGACCTTTTCTGATTTCTCTCTGTTAAGACTTTACACTCAATGGGCCGATATGTACCCCTGCCTTGCAGTAAGCAGCTCTTACTCTTGGGGTATGGATTGTTTGTTTGAGCAAAATACTTACATGTTTACTTTGGCTGCTCCCATTAGGGGTCGCAACAGTGGTTGATATTTGAAGGCAAGGTTTATAAAAAAAGACAGTTCAAGAGCAGTTCGTATTGGGTATCAATTACTTTAGGATTAGATTGGTTCGTATAGAGGCTGAAAAGCTGAATGGGGTCTTCTCATGTCTAGGACAAATTTGACCTTTGCTGGCTGATTGATGCGCAGTACCTAAATCAGGGTGTGTCTCTCCGTACACAGTGCTGATTCGCCTGCTCATCCAGCAAAGGACAGGTGATAAAATCCATACGGCTGCTACTTGTCAGAGGGGGTGTTGGTAAGCTTCCGTCTTTTGAATGAGAGCAGGGTCCGCATTGCACACTTAGGCCAAAATCAGGAGAAAAAGGGAGAAAATGCATAAAAATAATTTAAAAAAATTAGAATGACCCAGTGGCAATCGTGTACTTGGGGTATCTGTGTGAAACTCGGGATTGTTGGATTAAAACATTTATATGTGATTAGGTTTTAAATATTATGTTATTATATATTATTAGATTTTATATTATATGAATTTTATATTATTTTCACATTCCTATAAAATTCCGAATATTTGTATTTGAAAATGAGGTGGTTTACTGGGTAAGAAGGTCCTGGGTTTGATTCTCAGCTTGAGTAATCTGTGTCCCTTCTGTGTGAAGTTCGCAAGGAGCTCTAGGTCTCCTCCTACAGTCCACAGACATGCAGTCAGGGTATTTAAAGATACAAAAGTATGTGTGTGTGTGTTTGCCCTGTGATGGACTGGGTACAGGTTTCCTACCCTTTGCTTAGTGAACTGCACCCACCGTGACCCTAACCAGGATAACACAGACAGTGAACGAATGAATAAATGAATTTTCAAAAATGATAAAGCACGAATATTTTAGTGAATTCGTATATCTAATATTCGCCCTCCGCTGCTTAACACACAGTTGAGATTAGACTCTACAAATACACCCTTCATACTCACAGATACACTATCACGTCCAGCACCGAACCCACTCTGCACAGCCCGCCAGAAAAAACATGATCGTTGCTCAACATGTGTGTCCAGATAAGCTCTCGAGTTTAACCTCTCCTCAGTGCTGACCAAGACGTGGTCTCTACTCATCGGGAGAAAGAAAAACAGGACAGCGCCAGCCTCGGGCGGGCACTCAGGTGTCAGGGTTCGAGTCAACTGCGTGTGCCTCTGCCACTATTTCTCATTTATATAAACACTGGGAGGTTTTGTGTGCGTCTGTGTGTCTGAGCCGAGGTTGTAAAAATAATGAAAATTTCAGAGACAACACAGAGCTCTGTTAGATTCAAAGCAAAAAAAAAAACAAAACCCCTAAGTGGGGCACAAAATCCGACAGCGTGTGTCTGTAAGCGCACATTTAGACCACTTTACATTCTTTGTATTGTAAACTTTCAGTGTGCTAAGGCTAGGCGATCTCTCACACACACTCACACACACACTCAGACAGAGGCTGCAGTGTGTGAGGGGAGCGGGTGTTTTTTAACAGAGATAAGTGTGTTTGGATTGGCCCGATGAAAGACGCGATTCAAAGCAATACGACCCCTCACAAAAAAGCATTTACAACCAATCCACCAATGTAAACGTGAGTAAGACATATAAATGTAAATAATGCCATCCACGCAATTAGCACCTTATTTCCTCAACACAGGTACTGACAACATTTCAAAAGTAGCAAGCTTGTAATGATGCTAGTCTCAGATGATGTGTTCCTTGAGAAACGAGTCCTATTTCCTGAGTGTTTAGAACATTTTTGGGCAGTGTGTTTGCACAGAGTAAATCAAAGCTCTTAGGTGTTGTAACTCTCACAGTCTGTGATATTTCGTGTGTACTACTAATGGCTTTGCTCTGGCTGTGACACTTTTCACCCACTCCCAAAAACAAACCAATGATTGGGGTACAACCCAGGGTCTATTTTGCTTTCTAGTACCTTAAACATTAGGTTGCATCTGAACTTCTGTCTTTTATATATTAAGTATATAATCTTTACACATGTTTTTTACTCCAGTTATCTTTTACCTGGAAAGAGTTACCGGGTTATTACAATTTGTTATTCAACCCTATTTTTTAAGAATATTTAAAACAAACCTTCCTTTAATGCCATCAGCAAAATGTTTTTGGTTGAGTTTGTAGTCATTGATGCACCACTACTTTCATTATCATCACATTCTGGCCTGGCTCCGATCCAAAGTCCAAAGACATTCCACCAGGTTGATTGGAGACACTGAATTGTCCTGTAGGTACCTACGATGGACTGGCGCCCTGTCCAGGGTGTTACTGTGTGTGCCCTGCACCCATTGAAAAGCTGGGATAGGCTCCAGCAGCCCTACCGGAACCTAATTAGAAAATGAACTGAACTGAAAAATCTTCTTCCCTTCCACTGTGTCACCTCCAGAAGATTTTTATGTGATGATAATGAAAGTAGTGGTACATCATTTTGCTGATGGCATTAAAGGAAGGTTTGTTTTAAATATTCTTTAAGCTTCTTTAAGCATCCAAAAAGGTATAATTTAGATGGTGCTAAATCCGGACCATGATCTCTTTAAGACATGACCAAAGATTACTCCTCACACCCTTTCTAATGGAAATATAAAAGTGTGGAAACCATTGTCAGATTGCTTGTACATTCCCTTTATGTACGAATAAGAGATTTATTCTTCTTTTAGCTGCCATAGCGGATCATGATTGCATCTGCATTATTGATTTGGCATAGTTATTATGTGTGATGCCCTTCCCAGAAGCAATAATGTAATAATTAAATAAAAACTTAGTCATCGAGTATTCACAATGTTTATATAATAACGAAAATATATTCTGCCCAGTATGAGACATTCATGGTGAGAAAATCTGGATATTTAAACATGGTTGAATAATGCAAGTATATGTATTCAAGAAGTGTGTTATATTTCAAAACCTTTGAAATCTTTTAATAAAGTCAAGTCATAAGTGGAAGATATCTCTAAGGCATTGCAACCAGTTAGATGTGGCTCTTTAAATCGATCGATGGTCCTAACTTTCTGTCCTTCTGGTGTTGTCTTTCAGGTAGCAGGAGAACCAGAGACACGTACGATTGAGGGTCGCTCTCCTTCATTGTGTGTGGCAGCACTCCGTTGGCGTCATGCACGGGACAGTGAAAGATGTGTGAGTCTGGTGTCTGTGGCGAGGAGCCAGGGTCCCGCAGCACTTTGGCTGGGATGATGGCGCTTTGCCTTCTCCTCTGCCTCTCCTCTGCCATCCTCCCATCAGTCCACAGCGCCCACCTGCCCTCGGCACAGCCCACAGGTCAGAGTGCTTCACTTTCCATGTCCACTCAGTCTCTCACTTTCCCTACCAACAAGTGTCCCTTTATTAAATCATCATAAATGTTGCTAGAGGTTTTTTTCTTACTGCAACCTCATGTTTTTGAGATTCTGTGTATCGGTCAGGGGAGTCTGTGTTTTTATGCACCGTTCTGTAAAGCATTAAGATCTCTTTACTGACACCTGCAAGCCAAAGGTGACCAGGATGTGACACAACTCACTTAACCAAACTTTAGCTCATGTTTTGAACACTTTCTGAACACAAGGGTGGAGAGTAAAAGAGGGAGAGGATTACCAGGAACTAGATGGATTGGGACAGTTAACCTAAGACCCAAACATAAAACAGAATGTTCTGGAAGAGAGCTATCCACACAAATGCTATCCACACACTATCCACTCCTGTTAGGGGTCACTACAGTGATTTTTACACAACCCTATTATTTATCTGGGCTTAACATCGGCACTGCAATGCACTGGTCTGTGCATCCTTGTGGTTATGCTGGTTCACAAGAATATATTTACTCCAATACCCTCACAAAATGGAAAACCATACCGGTTTACATTTCAACATCCTTGCTAAAAATCTGCATAGAAGATAAATATAGTGGAATGACAGTGTAGATACTGGAAGCCTAAACATATAAAACATTCAGTGTGAGACTCAGTAATTCTCTGAAACAATATCCCAGATCTATAAAAATGTTATTGTGTTTAACATACTTTTACTGGAGCTTAACTTGGCAACCACTCAGCCCTGCAATGCTGAACCTGCATGAGGTTTTGTCATTTGGTCTCATATTGCCTATCTAACCCATTGTGCTCACATGATGTGACTCATATCTTGAGCTATGGACTTAGTTTTTAAAATATGCAAAGCAAAACTATTTAAATCACAAAGGTGAATGCAGTACCTTAAAAAACATCATCAGTTGGTTCTGGGAGTGGTGGTTAGTTTAAAAGGAGTTGAGCTTCAAGGATTTTTTCCCTTAAGGATGTATGCGTTCCATGGTTCGTGAAACTGAAGAGATATTTTGGTTAATGTAAAATCATGGTTGATTTTTACACTGATTACACCTCAATACAACTGGAAACTGTTGAAATGAATCTAAAAAATACAATCAAAGATACACTTTACTTTTTTATTGTTTCATTATGCTTCTTAATTGTGTAGATGCTTGATCTTGGAATACCATATTCCGTGGCGTATAGTATACTTTCACATGAGCGCTTTCTACTTGTGGCAGTACACAAAACCTAACTTGACCTATTGTACTAAACCAACAAGCAAGATTAAAACATTAGCAGAGAAAACACAGGTGCAGTAATAATTAACAGAAGTTTCATGTTCTTGTGTCGTTTTTTCTGTAGTACGTTAATCCAAGTTAAACTTTTTTTATATCGTAAAGTCCCAATTCCTCAGAGCCCTGAGCTACAACACAAGGGAGACAGTGAGGAACATACAACTAAACACAGAAACGTGTGGATGCTCTCAAGCCCAGCGCTGAACAAAGCGAATGTTATTTGTTCATTTGAAAAGCAAGACATTTAAGAGTACAAACATCTCAAGAGTGTAGGTGATGTACTGATGTACCAATGTGCACACAGCTATGGACAGAGTGCAACTCCTGCACATTTCACTTAATAACACCAAAGTTTTGATGATTCTGCCTTTTAGCAAGTTCACAAATGATGTTGAAAGTTTTTTTGCCCTTGTGTATGTGGGTATTGGAGTGTATTATTGGAACGCTGCGAGTGGTCCGGGCAGTTTTAATGAGCGCTTGTAGCTGTTATTGTGTAAGCACAACCTGTCTGAGCTGGTGATTTATTACATAATACAGAAGATGGTTGATGCAGCATGATATTATAGCTACTGTGCTTACCATCCTCATCAGAACATCAATAGTTTTCATGTCATGGAACATATCGTGCAGATGTTGCCAGTTACTTTGAACCGGGAACAGATTGCTATTAGATAATTGTTTACCATTCTCTCAAACTCAATACTGATATGAAACCCTGTTCATGTTTATGGTTTAGATGTTCCGTTCAGTTCGTTGTCTTTAACCCCATATCCTAATTAGGGTTGGGAAGGGGTGCTTGAGCCTATCTCAGCTCTATAATAAGCCCAAGGTAACACCCTGGATGGAGCG
>JAYDZF010000034.1:18564720-18585722 GCA_034509105.1 Microcambeva barbata | reverse complement strand
GGATGAACAGATCAACACGGGATAATGAACATTACTTCAGTAACCGAATTACATAGTTCATGTTAATAATAAAAGAATAAATGATCTAAAACACTTGGGGTTTTAATTGATTGAGATTCCACACATGAATTAACTGCTTCAGATTTACCAAACTGTTTTAATGGTTCAATAATCTGTTAAAATTTTGAATGTTATGGTTCTGCCACATCCCTGATAAATAGAGCAATTTTTTGTGTGTATATACTTTTTGTAATATATTACATGTGTTTTTTTTATTCGTTTATTTCTTAAACAACACTGGTCAATCACACACCCACTAATTGAGTTGGGGAGAAGAGATGGGCAGTGTTTGCATTTGTTTTGTGTGATAGCAACACCCAGAGTTAAAACTGTTCAAGCAGCTTTTGTATCCGCTTAATGCAAGGTTGATTTTAATTTTATTTCTAGAATACCTCACAAGCTGTTTAAAATGTTTGTCTAATACAGTGCACCTGAAACTAGGTCATTTTCTCCATGGAATAACAATTAAGAAGGCATAGTTCTTGATTAGAATATGTACACTGCTACTATGTGTGTGACTAAGAAAGAGAGAGAGTTCCTGAATGGAGTGAGCAGGATGAATGTGATGTGCAGAAATGTGTCGGTGGGTGTATTTTTTAAGTTTTTGGCAAAGATAAGAGACATGGCGGTTGATTAATGCAGCTTCCGTTACTAATTAGTGCACTGAGGCGGGATTTGTGTGTGTGTGTGGGGGGGGTGCATATGTGTGTTAAAAGAGGGTCATTTGAACGCTGCAGCCGTCTTCAACTTTTCTTAGGGGTGTGCATCAATCCACACTCATCCTCACAAACACACGCCTCATCAGAGTAGAAGAAAAGAGGCAACAAGCCGAAAGCCTTTCTCCTCCCAGCTCCCTTTCTTTCAGTGAGTGTGGAATAGTGATCCAGACCCCCGTCTTCTCTCAATCTCCATTCCTTTTCTATTTCTGTTTCTCCCTCTCTTTCACCTTCCCCACTGGAAGCCTTCTCAGTGTGTCCATCCAGACTTGGGACCTGGTCCATTAGAATTTACCTCCATCATCTGTGGGTTATATAAAAACTCTTTATATACCACACCAACACTAACTTTTGGGCTCAGGTTTTGACCTTTAGGAGCATGATACTTGAGACTTTGCTAACTTCAGTTCACCTCTAGAAATTTGCATTGCAAAGCTTATCAATGCCATAGAAGCTGAATTGTGTAGAATGAATACTGAATAAAAATACTTATATATTTCTCATACTGTATACTGTACTGTAAGTCACTTTGGTTTTGATAAATTCTGAAAACGTTAATGGTTCAAGCCCTAGCTTTATGAAGTTCCTCAAAATCATGTTCTGTCATAACTAAGTCACTTTGGATAAAAAGGCATCTGCTAACTGCCAAAAAAAAGTTCTTTCCATGGACCATTTAAAATGCATACTGACTGCAGACCAGGACACCCTATAAGAGCTACAGCTTTGGAGATGCTGTGCTCACCACTTGGTCCTTGTCAAACTTGCTCAAATGCTTAGGCTTGTTCATTTCTCCGGTTTTTCAACTTTTAGGAGCGTTTCTAAAACCTCTACAAAGGCTAGAAAGGATGGGCTTTATGTGTACGTTTTTAATAAGGGTGCTGGCCCTTTTTGTAAATTACTGACTGTAAGTCATTTCTGCAGTATTCTCTGCTGTCCCTGCAAATGTACCATAGAATTTCATCTTTAATATGAGAGTGTGTGTGTGTGAGTGTGCGTGTGTGTGTGTTGTACTAAGACTCTATAAAAAGCTACAGTGAGGCTGAGCTATAGCTCTCATGAGGTTCCTGATATATCGGGCCTGTAAAAACGCACCGCTCACACTGGCCCCATTCTCCACTCGGACTTCCTTCCCAGCAAACATCCCAACACACAGTAGCCATTTATAATGTTTATTTATGATCCTGCACTGCACATTAGGAGATATTTATTCTCTAGACATCTACATTCACTAAACAAACTAGTCATATTCTTTAAATGTGAGGAATAAAATGTATAAATAAACACTAGTACACCCGGAGCGAAAATTAAATTAGGTTGTAAATGGTGGGATGGTAGAAAATTTGAACCAGTTTCACATATCAAATTATATTGGTTCATTTCTCATTCTATCGGGGCATTCACGCATATGTGTGTCTGTGTACGCCATACAGTGATGATCCATAATTCATGCTTTGGTTTTTTTGCATTCCGCTCAGCTTGTTCTTGTCTGAAAGCTGTCTGTGAACCCTCTCTTTTCGTAAATGTCACACACACAGGCGTACATGGACACAAAGTCATGAATATATTTCTTTATAGCAACCACATCTCTTTGATGACATGAACAGCCCTGAAGATGCTAGGTCACAGTGAGACAGACTGAAGGAAAAAAATACATAAGGTAACAGATGCCAATGTTGGCATATGTGGGTGAGGTGGAGATATTGTTGGTTCTTTGATGAGCGTAGACAGAATTAAAGCGTTAGAATGGATGCATTATTAAGAAGTCCTGTGGGAGCGCTGTGATATTTAATGAAATTCTCATCAGTTATTCGCTTTATGAATAGCATCCTTGTCATCTGCACAGTGCAGTACGATCGTATTAGTATTATTTATTACTATATAGTGTCACAGACCGTGAAACCAGCCGTTTCCTGTGTAGTAAGCAATTTGCTGTGAAATCCAAACGATTTAACGATTTTATGATCATTCAGCATTCAAGTGCCTCCCATTTACTGGTTCATTTGCACCATGAGCTGGTCCCAGCAGCCCTACAGCAATCGATTCTATTCTAATTCATAATCTATTTCATAATCAATTGTACACCCATCAATTGTAAAACTTATTAAATACTAAAAAACTGAAGTGGTTACTGATTTTTGTCATGACTGTAAGTCTGTTTGTAATGAAACATCAGATCATTCATGTTCTGTATTCTTTCCTCTTTGTGTGTCTCAGACTGGCGGTCGAGTGAGACAGAGTCCGAACTGGAGACAGAGGGCTTTCTGGAGGACTATGTGGTGGCAGTAGGGGACTCATTGGATCTTCACTGCAACGCACACAACATCCTTCTTCCCACTGTGTGGCTGAAAGGTGACGACGCTGTGCTACCTGGCAACCGCACACGGTTGAGTCACAAGGCTCTACACATCAGCAACATCTCGTTCGAGGACTCGGGCATGTACTCGTGCAGATACGAACACAGCAACACAGTACTTAGCAACTACACCATCAGGGTCACTGGTCAGTATCTTTTTTGTTGACTTCATATCACTTTTATCCACTTTCCAGTTTTTGTCTCCTTTATCTATCATTTCATAAAATTGAAGACAAATTATGATTTCTTATTTGTGATTATCTAAACTATTAATTTCCTTTGATTTATAAAGTAAATTTAAACTAGGTTAAAATGCTAGATTCGGGTTTGTAAAAAAGCACCAGCCCTATCTGCTGTTTAAAGTGTTTAAGTATTTAATTTTATTAAATGAATCACAGATTCAAATTGGTGCCCCAAGTGAATCGGTTCTTATTGATTCTTGGTGAATCGTTACATCTCAACTGCTTATTCATTCGCTGAGGTTTGGCTTGGGCGTTATCTAGCAGGCACAATTTGCAGAGCTCACAACAGACAACAATTGACCACACTGTCTCCTGGGCTCTGGACCATGTGAGTAGGGTCTGCTAACATTGTGTAAGGACCCTGTGCAGAAAGCATGGACAGAAAGGTTTGTTTGTATGTTTTATTGGGATTTAAACGTCATGTTTAGGTTACATTCATGACAGGAAACGATTACTCAATACACATTATTCATTAGAACAAAAGTTATATCAAACACAGTCATGGACGATTTTCTATCTCCAATTGACCTCACTTGTACTTTTACTTATAAAGTCAAAAGTATAGGTATTGGTATCAGCAATATTGCCCATGTATTTACCTGGTATGAGATGGAATTTTGAGGTATCATGCACCACTACTATCTGTCTCCCTCTACTCCCTGCCCTAATACGTCAGGACTTGAGGATCATTATTGTCTATTTTCGTACAATAGGCTACATCTTTCGTGTTTTGGCCTGTACAGATTTGATGGATGGATGTGTCAGCCGTGGCTTTCCGCCAGCCGAAATTCATGTCACACCACACTGATAAAATAATCCTGCCAACAAACCTTCAGGTAATCGTACGTTCCAGTGTTCAAAAACAATAAGGACAGTACAAACACTCACATAAAGAGTCATCCATGCAGGAAGAGAATCCTCAGCTAAGCGTGGCAAGCTCGCGTTTTTAATAAACTGTCTGAGCTGGAGTCTCAGTAAACTGTTCCACTACAGACAGACCGAGTGAAGGGGGAAGGAGGGAATTGTTGCCCGATGAAACATTTCTGTCTACGTACTTGTGTCGACTGTGTTCCCAGCTTTAAGCCTGCCTTCTGCTACCACCCAAATCTGTTGCCAGTATCTTCAGGCAGTTAGATTCTTTAAATAGGTGGAGACGGTGTCAAATAGATAAGTCTAAACGTCTAAACCTAAATTCCCCAAACACTTCAGTAAAGGTTGGTAATTATTGATGATTACTTTGATCACTTAAGTCGTCCATCAGGTTATGTATGCCTGGTAAGAGACGGCAAAGCTTGTAAATATATGAAGAATAAATCGAAGTACAATGTCTTTATTTGTCATAGATTCATGTACAGTTGTACAGCACTTCGAAAGTCTTCAAATATCCCAGCATTGTTAAGAGCCTTGTTTAAGGTCCAAACAGTGGTCCACATGACGTGATATGGCATAGTTTTTATGCCGGATGCCCTTACTTATGCAACCCTCATCTCTGTCCTAGTTTGGGACTGGCACTTCAATGGACTGGTTTATGCATCCTAGTGGCTAGGATGGCACTCGATCAACCAGAAACGTTGAGAAATGAACTCCATCTGGATGACTGATAATTTTTTGTGTTTGATTAATAACAAAGCATTACCTACTAAATAATTTCCATCAAGACAAATGGACATGTGAAATGGCTGGAAATGTCCCACATTGTTTGGAAGAGCATGACCAAGACTATAAAGTACTAACCTGGCCCCCTAATTCCCCAGACTTAAGTCCAATTAAGAATCCCACAGAATACCTTGATTATCGATCTTTGGATCCTTCCTTGAACACCCTTCAGCAGCTGTGAGATGCACTGCAGCCAGGAAGGCTCTAAATACCTGTGTTTACTGAGTCACTTCCAGAATTTCTAGCTCAAGGAACTCAATGTTATTTGATTAGATAATAGATTATTTGCTCACAATAGATTATTTGTCACTGCAGGTTTTTCTTAAGCTAATGCAGTAACCATTTGGCCACTCAAACCAATGGGATGAGGCGACACAACCTGCTAGCATGCCAGATAATGTCTTCATTCGAGAACTGAAAACAGTTAAATTGACACCTCACAACAGAAAGATGTGTGGAGTTTGCATATTCTCCCCATGACTGTGTGGGTTTCTTCCCACTGTCCAAAAACTTGGAATTAGGTTAGCTGGAGACACTAAATTGTCTTTTAAGTGAACTTGTGCGTGTCTGCCCTGCAATGGATTGGTGCCCCCAAAGGGTTTTTCTGTGTGCCTTTCTTTCATTGCAAAGCTGGTATAGGCTGCAGTACCAGCTTTCCTTCGACCCGGGACCCTGTTGGGATAAGCAGTTATAAAGTGAGTGAATAAATGAGTGAAAGTTGAAAAAAACACACAATGATAACCAGATGACCAGAAAATTCTTGAAACTCCACGTACAGGACATTTAATCAACAAAAGATCATAGAGTCAAGGTGAATATGTGACTGAAATCCTTCAAAACGGGCTGGCAGCACGTGGACCATATACCAGCACATACCCAAGCGTTGAATAGAGCCTCACACTCACGGTTTATGATATCCAGAAGGACACAGATGCCTTGACATGGCACATTTCTAACCTCAGAGAAACAGAGTGCTCAGTGAAAGCTAAAGGAACATTCGGGTTAAAGCTGGGTTATGTGTTGTGAGTGTCGTTTGTGTGAAGTGTGTGTGTGTGTGTGTGTGTGTCGAGCCAGTACCTGTGTGAATGACTAGTAGAATAATTGCTTTTTCATGGTCGTGTTATTTTTTCCTCCCACTGAATAGGTTCATTTAGAACCTACTACATGGGAGGGAGACTGTGTGTGTGAGAGAGAGGAGAGAGGGAGAGAGAGAGAGCTTGTGTAATAATACAGCTGTTGTTAAAAATCTCATGGAGGTTTTGCTAAGAGCCTGCTAACATCTGTCAGCCATTAAGAGCTGTGTGAATGTGTACGTGTGTAGATGTGTGTGGTACTAAATGGGGGTGTGCTCTCTGTGTAATTATTTGTTTCTGATTTATCAGTTTTTTCTATTGGATTGATTGTTTATTATAATGTCAGGGGGGAAACAGTGGTGTAAAGTTACAGAATTTGTCTTTCTGTCTGTCTTGTCTCTTAGATTCCCTTTCATCCGGCGATGATGAAGACTATGACGAGGAGCCTGATGATGCAGGTAATGACAATGGTGTGTTCCTTTATGTCTTTATTTTAACTGCTTTCTGGGTTGGACAATCAGTTAGCATTGGCATTGTGACTGTGATGATAAAGCAAAAACTAGCACTTTAATTAATATATTGTTACTACTGTTGAGCATTAGGGGCATTGCTAAAGGACCCCACAGTGGCAGTGTGGTAGAGGTGGGGCTTGAACCAATTACTAGTCCAGTACCTTAATCACTTTCTATCAGAACCAGCATAATTTCAGAACCACACGAACCAGCCTTTGTTCCTTTATCACTGAGCCCTGGCCGCCCATGAACCTGTCGCTGGTTTACCCCTGTTTTTCCTGCTTCTAACATCAACTGTGAGGATAAAATTTTCCCTGAATAGGAAAAAGCAATGCTGAAACAGTCAATGAATGAATAAATAATCAGGGTTCAGGACGATTATGTTAAAGCCATCACTTTAACATAGGTTTGAATTCAGATAATAATGTCTTTGTCTATCCTGTGTCAGCCTGAGTTTCTCTAATGTTATGAACTGATCTCAGACCAGGCGTTCATCTTTTAGATTACATTTAGTGTCATCATCTACTATTCCCTACTACTGTAAATTATAGCATCGCAGACTGTGTGTGTGTGTGTGTGTGTGTGTGTGTGTGTGTGTGTAAGTGTATGCGCAGCATGGAAGCGAAAAAAGATAATTGGAGTTTTGCTGACAGCTCCCGTGGCTCTTTGGACGAAGAGCAGAAAAGGACAGGAAGCAGAGAAAATGCAGTTAAACAGTTTAGCTCAGGGTGATTGGCTCGGCACTCATACACACAAGTCCAATTTGTGTGTTGTAGAAAGAAAGTAAAAAGAAAGGAATCGAGTAATATTAAAAAATATATAAAGAAAAACTGGAAAAGAAAAGGAAATGATACAGAACAAAACGTAAGGAAAATATAAGAAAAACTGAATATTGAAATGTAGAAAGATTATCAAAATATAAGAATAAAATGATGGATGGAAAATTAAGAAAAATAGTATAAATCTTTGTTGTGACACATAGAACACACAGGGAACACAAAGTAGAGCTTTGAGCTATGTATCAAAGGATTTAAGCTATGCAGCCACCGTTGGGCCCTCCAGCAAGGCCCTTTTCTCCCCCTCAGGTGCCAAACAATTACTGACCATACACTCTGACCCCAGCTTCCAAACATCCTAACAAGCTAGGAAATGTAGAATACACAGACAGTACATTTGGTTTGAGTATAAATGAATGAGCTAAACTTTTGACAGGAACCAGAGCTGAGTGTTAAACTCGGGTCCTGGCCAGATCCCACTCTCTCTTTTCCGACTGTGCCACCCAGAATTTATTCAGATAAAGGGAAAAACTGGGAGGATGAGAGGGACTTAGGGTGAGTCCTGGGAGAAGGATTAGTAGAAACCTTTAAGCCATTTAGAGTTTAATGAGCAGTAATCTGCTTGTAATAGAAGAAGGAGATTGGTACATCATGTGGAAGTTAATCCAGGTTTTGAACATGTGAGGAGTCTGATCTGATTACATCATTCTCCTGTAAATCATCTTGGTTTCACAATCGAAACCTCGAATAAGTGTCGTTTTTTATCTCAGTTATTCATTTAATGTCCATTTTATCCCTGCTGTAAAAGTCAGGAAACACACCTAACAATTGAACCCATTAGGGCACAAGAACCTTATCAAACCAAATCAAACCCAAGCTCTTCTTGCTGTGAGGCAATGTTATTACCACTGTGCCACATTACTTCTCCATCTTGATTAAAATTTTAGTCCGTTTAAAATTTCAGTGGATTTTTCACTGAACACCAGGTTCAAGAGCTTCCCAGTTCAATCTTGCCCTTGTGTGTTGACTGGGTGCCACTCTGGGTGCTAGGATGCGCAAACCAGTGTGTTGTAGTGCAGGTCCCTGGATAAATAGAATGGTTGCACTAAAAAGGGCATCCTTCGTGAAAATGTGCTAAATCGATGATGTGTGGTGACCACAATCGAACACGACTAAGGCCAAGGAAATTCATTTAGAGGAAGTCACTTTTCAAGAGATATATTAAAGAAAAATCTGTCAACTTTGTATAAACAAACTACAAGCAGGTAAAAAAATAAAGTGACCTTATAGAAGAATCCTTTATTTGGAATGTTTTTATATACAGATGTATAGTACAATGAAATTATTTTTCCACACATCCCAGCTTGTTTGAAAGGTGGGTTCAGAGCACAGGGTCAGTCATAGTACAGTTCTTCTGAAGCAGAGATGGTTAAGAGTCTCACTCAAGGATCTTACAGTGGCTGCATTACAGAGCTGGGATCTGAACCGACAATCCTCCTATTGATATCCCAAAGCTGTCCTATAGTGGGAATAAGAGTCTCTAAGCATATCTCTTGGCGTATCTCTTAACCCTAAGTTGCTACATTCATTCACAGACTCTTAATAGGGCTCTGTGTCCACACTCCTCTCTGTGGTTATGGGTGTTTTTGGCAGTTTTGCTGTGCTTTGTGAGCTTATTTTGGCAAGCACGTAGTCTCCTGCTTAAAGTGCCGTTTGTCCTGGGGGAGTTCTACAAGAGCGTCGAAGAGGGCGAACAACAACCCCCCACTCCACCCCCAGCACACACACAAAATTGGCACTTGTTGGACTCCTACATAACACACTCCACTGACCTGAGACATACCGAACAGTGTAGTGTGTTCAAATGCCAGTACAGCATGTTTTTGTTTTTGTTTGTCTGTGCCGGTGGGTGTGTACATGTGCGTGAGGCCGATTGCGTGCAAGCATGTGTTTGCCGGACCTCTGCAACCATTAGATGGCAAAGGAAATTCCAGCATGTCGATCACCCCTCACGCTCAGATCTTTGATACTGCCTTTTTTTGAAAGAATTTGAGAAAGCAGAAAAAGGATGAAGCAATAATCTCAGATAGGTCTGCTATGCTGCGTTCACTGGCTACCAAATTATTGCTGACACGTACATTAAGATTAAAAAATACATTTTATAAAATTGAGAAATTAAAAAAAGAGTTTGAAATGGAAGAATTATGATGGTTAGATGGCTGGGTCAGAGCATCTCCAGAACTGCAGCGCTTGTGTAGTGTCCCAGTCTGCAGTGGTCAGTATCTGAGTGGTCTAAGGAAGGAACAGTGGAAAACAGGTGACAGGGTCATGTGCTGCTAATGGTCATATGTTCTTTCAGCTGCCCCTTTTAGGGGTCACCATAACCGATCGAGATCCACATAAATGATTTGGCATAGTTTTGGAAGTTGCTGAGACTTAAACCAACCTCTTCATGTAAACAAGCCTTTTCTCACAAGAAACTGTTCTAAATATAGGTTAACTTTTCTTATGAACACCTGGAAGCTTCAGAATTGGCATAAGCTGTGATTGTTCTGACATCACAAAACCTCATAATAATGTTGTGTTTAAGTGTTGAGTATAAGCGTTTTTTATTTACTCTCCTACATTGTGATGCTGAAAATCAATATAGGCACTGAAGCACAATAAAAAATTGAAAAGCAATGAAGCCAACGTCATATCCAACTTTATTTATGCACTTGGGGAAATGAACTTGTTACAGCAGTAGGAAAATATCATCATTGTCCAATGAAAAACTTGTATCTCCATTGTTTGCTTCTGAGTTTTTTAATTTTTTACACGTGCGCAGCGTAAATTTAATTTCTTTATCTGTTGGTAAAAGCTAAAATTAAAACTGAAAAGATTTTAAAAATTGCTGTAACGAGTGTCTCCACTGGCCGATGGAGCTGAGATGACAGCCTTTCTCCTGAACAGCTGTCTTTTTAGAAACTGGATAGTAGCTTAAAAAGTTATAAGAAATGTGTGTAGAAATTTACTAAAATTTCCTTTAAAAGGCCTTAAAATATATATATGACCATAAAATATCAGTCAGCATAGATTAGTATTTGTTGGCATTTCTTTTGGAGACGTCCTAGATTAAAAGTGTACATCTCAGTAAGAACTAAAGGATTATTTCACCTCATCAGAACCACGGTGCACATTTACACTCACAGTGTGTGTATGTGTGTGTTTTCCCTTTCAAACAAATCTATGTTCAGTCTGGGAATTAAACAGCCAGTCCATCGCTTCCACAGTGTGTGGGGAAAACTTTCCATAAACATTCACCCACACAGGCACACACAAAGATACACTCTCACACTCACAGAGGGGAAACACCCATTTCAAACAGGTCACCTTTAAATAAATACAAATGATTTTTTTATGTCTGATATTTAACGTGAGTTCTGTTTCTCTTTAGTACCGCCGTTCTGGATCCGCCGTGATCAGATGGATAAGAAGCTCTTGGCCGTCCCCGCTGCCAACACGGTGAAGTTTCGCTGTGCCGCAGGGGGCAACCCCACCCCGACCATCCACTGGCTGAAGAACGGCAAAGAGTTTAAGGGCGAGCAGAGGATGGGTGGGATTAAGGTAAACACCATCAACTGAAGGACGTGCTTAATACTGGAATGTATATGTGACTGTACATTATAGGGTTACATTTAATTAGCATCAGGTCATTAACAGTTTACACAGCTCGTCACCATCTGTCTCCTTCACTCCGTCCCTCGCTTTCTGATTCTTCTGATTTATTCCTCTCACATTTCTCTGATTCTCCTTTTCTCTCTGTCTCTCTCTCTCTCTCGTTGTACCTTTTGCTGTCTGTCAGAAAGCGTCATGAAGGCACTATCAATTCTGAGAATTCTTTATATTCTTTAAATATATAAACATATATCTGTTCAAAGATTGTAGTTTTTGGGTCCCAACAGTGATTGCGTTACAGAGCCAGGATTCAAACTTACAACCTTTCAGTTAATAGCCAAAGCTCTACCCATTAAGCCTACAAATAAAATGATTTTGAAATTTAATAAATAAAATGATTTAGAAATGTAATAAAAGGAATTCAATACTAGATTTAAATTAATAAAAAGTCATACATTTTGATTTGAAATGTTAATAACATTTACATTTTTTAAATATTGTAAATCCAAGATACAAATCCAATTTGAGAAAGTTAGGAAAGTAGAAAAATTCAAAAACAGCTCAAAGACAATTAGCTCTGAGCATTTGTGCTGTGTTTACAAATGTGGAAGTTACTAGTGGCAGTGATATGAGAGACAATGACTCTTACACTGAACTATCAGGATGGTTCACATTTTGGTCCCTGGAACACAATGTCGGTAATTTCTCAAACTTTTTTTTTAAAGCATCGCAACACAAGTTTCCAATTTAAGTTTATCATAGATGTATTTGTGCTCAAAACAGGTGGCACAGTTTATGGAGTTTATATCCTGTAAATATGAATCATTGTGAATTATGTTAGCGTAATATTGATAAATTATTTATTATGTAAAATATAAAATGTTAAATTATTTATGTAAAATAAGAGTCTTTACTTATTTAACCTGCAATAATATTAAACCTGAGGTGACCAAATGTATTCCTCTGATCACTAACTGATTGATATTGTAAAGTGAAACATTACTACAGCTGTTTATAAAGGCAACATTTCTTGCATTAAATGAAACACATTTCTAATGCCCAGCTGTGTGCTGATAGGTTCATCTCTAGGGTCATAGTTGACAATGGCATTGACAACTTTATTATTGGCAAACCTCTAACACACCCACATTGGGTCAGGGCTGGAGTCTGAGTTTGACAGCTACACAATGACATTCTGCAAACTCTATTGAAGACACTGGTTTAGGGGCATAACCCTCATAGCTTTGCCTAAAAACAAGCCCTCCCCCTGTTTGTATTATGCTCTCTTCGTATGTTTGTTTAGAAGAACTCTTTTCAGTGAGTAGAAGTACAATTCATTTTAAATAATTAGTATTAGTAGTAGCTCTTAAGTAGAGTTGTTTTCCATTGCAAACCAGCACCAGGAGTCTGAACTCCTGTTCGAATCTTGCCTTTGCTGGGTTGCCACACTAGCCATAAACCGTTCATGATAGGAGGATGTCCATCCAGCAAATCTATACCAAATAATAATGCAGACACCGATCCGCTGTGGTGACCCCTGATGGGAACTGCCAAAAGGATTCATATTTTTGTAATAAATATTATTACGTAAGGAAACTTTAGCATGTTCTGTTGCATATTTAAATGTATATCTTACTTTATATTTTAAAATATTATTATGATGTGTTGATATTAGGGATACTAGTAGGCTAAGATAATCCAAGAATTGTACACTGGCTTGGTTAGGAATTCTTGGATTTTTTTTTTCTTGACCCAGATCTTGATTAGAGTCAATACACTGAATATTTGCTGACTGCAACAATTCACAAATAAACAAAATATCTAATAAATGTATAATTGTGAGTAAATCATGTTTACACTGATGTTTCTTGAACACATTGTAAAGTTTGTACCGGTTGCACTGTTACTACATGAATGCTGGTGAAAGAATCTTTGTTTTTTAACCTGTTGATCAGAACATGATTAATCATGTAAAAATGTGCTAAGAATTCCTAATGAGCTGTAGATGTAAGAAAATTAGCCACTGGCCATAGTCCTATTGTGTGACAGTCTAGTCCTCTGTTGAAACAGTTGACTTTCCCACAGCCTCCTTTCCAATCCACACACTTACACAGGCACACATGTGCACAGAGCTCTGCACTCACTGACTGGCCTGAGGGGTCAAGGTTCAGCTCACTATTGAGTTATCACAGAGGGGCGGGTCTGCGTGGGGGTTGCCCTGGCGATCTGAAGCTTTTGATTGATGGAGAAGGCGGGGCTTTCGTCACGGTCACATATGCTACCTGGGTCTTATTGTTCACATGCTAATATACAGCACTACAGGTCACCCCCACACTCACACACACTAAGGATTTGTGCAAGTGTGTTGGTTTGTGTGTGTGTGTGTGTGTGTGACTCAATCAAGTCACTCTGCAGATTAAGTCATCTCCATCTCCAGCTTAATTTTTTTAAATGTGTGGGGGGCAAGGGAAGAGTTTATTAGGAGCTATTTTTTCTGATTAATTATACACTTTACATTTACTATATGTAAATGAATACACCATGCATATATTTGCATAAATATTTTCAAATGATTGACACTTTAAGCAATACCAGCCAGAAATGACATTTACATATTTTTTAATTTGCCCTAAATGTAGTCAATAAACCAAGATGTGTCTGGCCTACTGAATCATGAGGCTAATAGACCTAACATCTATAAGAAGCTTATTTGTTCCATTTAAAATTGATACAAATTGTAGCATTACCATTTTAAACAGTTTTAATGTACTCCAACCAGGCATAACATTATGAAGGGAATAACACTGATTATCTCTTCACCCTGGTACCTTATGAGACCTGGGTAGGATATATTAATATTATTATTATTAATAATAATAATATTATTATTATACTGTAGCTAAACCTGCTGAAAAGGTTAATGATAGAAAGGTGTCAGAATACACAGTGTATTGCAACACCAAAAATGCTGGTCGGCACCTACATGAACAACAATTGTTTACTCTGGGTTGGACTTGCGTCTACACATAGTCGAGGGATAATGTGTTGATCAGCGTGTGATTCTCCATGCACAAAGCTGATTTACATATGAGCTCGTCTCTTATGTAGATGTACTGCACACCTGTTGGAGGGGGTATGTGTCAGAAGCTCTTCGGGTAGCAGCGGAGCGTAGTTTCAGTAGTTGGGAGGCATAATGCAATAAGGGTAATTGGACTAGATTAGGGAGAAATTGTGGGTATTCAAAATATTAAATCTATTGACCCATTATTAACTGGTCGTCAAATTCATTCATAAGTTATAAATTGACAAATAGACTACAGTGAATGATCATCAGACTAAGACATTTTAGGCATTTAAAGCAGCCTGTGTATTTTTATGAGAAGATGACTCTTACATATTTGCCTGTTGTAAAGTCAGTCAGTGAATGTGGAATGGCAGGTTCTGTGTCATCTCTGGATAGAACAACTCAAGTTTCTGGGCATCTGATATTCACTCAGAGAGACTATTCTACAGCACCTATGTATGGTCCCATGCTAAAGCCCTTCGTTTGGCCTTTAGTTCTTTCATGTGATAGTATATGTGTGGTTATATGTATTCTGTAAATGATGAATTGATCTTTTTGATGTTAAAAGGTTTTCATATTCCAGTAAAGCTTCATTTTCCATGGTGGTTAGAACAGTACATAGAAAGAAAAATAGCAAAACAGAAGAGTTTTGTCATTTTAATGATCAACCCAGGGGTTAGAAGTTTTCGCGTCTGGCCTCTGTGGGTCAAATTATACTGCACCGCTGTCTGAATGAGCCTGCACCATCGTGACACCACCATAAATCGTGTACTTACACCCTTTAGAAGGAGCAGAACTTTTTTGCGGCCCTTTGGTTCTTTGATTCCTTTTACCTAACCTCACTCAATCCAGCTCTGTCATGTCGTCTTTCTCTGTCTTTGTGTATTGCTGTTTTTGTGTTCTAATCCAGTCTCATGTCTCCTCTGAACTGTCTTGTGACTTCAACTCTAAGCTCTTTAAGCTAAAGCAGGGCTAATGTAGGGCAAGAACATAGTTTCAGGATCAGGATATCTGACCGGGCTCTAATTCATCTTGTGTTGACCTTGGTTTAGTGTTAGTTTAGTTGACATTTTTTAACCTTTGTGTGTTTAGGGTTTTTGAGACCTCGGCCCGGTTTACTATCTCAAAACCATATGGTACAGGGTTTAAATGTTATGATAAAACAGCTTTTAAGGGCATTACATGTATCTTTAATATATATTTTCTCCAAGTTTAAATGAATGTAAATAAAAACATTAAAATCTATCACTAATCCTACCTGTGCTATATTATTGGAATCCACTATAGTTTCACTGTAGGCACTATGTGTTCAGTGTTCAATGTGATAGAGCTTATAGTTCTGAATAAGCACCATCTGATTTCCACATTTAAGCACTCAAAGAGGTTTTAAGTGGAAGATTGTGATTTCACATCTTGTGGTGATGATGGGAAAGCAGCGTTGCATCAGTGGCTACACAATCAATCAAAAACATTTTTGCTGATGGCATTAAATGTTACGACACTGGAAAACATGCATCTCAAAGAAAGGTGAATATGTAGAACAGTGATGTCATTTGTTATTGAATTTCAAGAAGAACCCTAGAAGAACCCAACCAGGAATTATTTCGGGCATGAATTTAAGATTGAACACATATTTAAAGATAGATCAAAAATCTACAATGTCATATGGAAAGTCAGTCCTTTATATTAAAGCAAAATAGAATTGCAATTAAAAAGTATTCAAGTACACAAGTGTAGTATTGTATATAAAGAATAAATTGTAGTATGTGATAATTTTTTTTTTAAATCACTAGAGTTCACTTCTTAAGCTGAACTTAAACTCTATATTACACAGCACAGTCTTGCTCCTAACTTATTCAACACTCCCTTCTCTCTCTCAATCATGTCCTCTGATGCAGTGTGTCTGTCAGCAACCTCTTAGAGGTCATTGACTCGGACAGCAGCACTGAGTGAGGACAGAGGAACACTGGTGAGGTTAGGGGGTGGATCTGGGGGGTGGTTAAGGGCACCAGACATGCTTGCCAACGTTCTACAGCAAGTGTGAATATATGTGTGTAGCCCGGTCAATGTAACCACGCAACCGTGTATAAACACACGGCATAATATTTACACAGTTACATTTTTTTCCATGCAGACCCACAAAGTGTGGAGGGATGAAGCGAGAGACACTAAGATTAAAAACGAGAAAGAGAGGGATGTCTGTCTTTAATGTGCAAGCGGTGTCATGTGTAAGAACGTTGTGAATGAGGAGTTTGTTTATAGACTAAGCGACACACTAATTTGAAATTCGTTGGCACCAGCTCTGGTGAGAGTGGTGCAGTTGATGTACCAATGACATATGTGTGTCTGTTAGCTAAGGTTTGGGAGAATCAATCTGTTCAACCTACGTACTATGTAGGATTGCATAATTAATCATATTTCAATAGTGATTCTAGTGGAATATATACGCCCTTGACATAGAAAGCAAAGTTTACTGCATCTGAGGGAAATGTTTAGTTGTAATGTTATACTTGAGTTCTTCCCAACACCCCAAAACATACCAGTATATAGTTTTTCTAAATTGTCCCTGACTTTGAGCTGCGTGCAGTGGACTTGGCACCATGTCTAGGGTGGAGACTTTGGATTCTGCAATGAATACTCAGAATAAATCATACAAAAAATGAATAAATGAATTAATAAAAATACTACTGAACTCTGAGGTCTGTTTGGTCATGATTTTTGTAATCCCTTAAGGGACAGTGGTAGCCTAGTGGATAGAGCTTCGGGCTCTTAATCAAAAGGTTGGCTATTCGAATCAGAGCTCTGCCATGCAAACACTACTATGTCCTCGAGGAAGACCCTTAACCCTCTTTGCTCTAGAGGTGCCATACAACAGCAGACCTTACTGACAAGGATGACTGAATAAATATGCACTCAGTGGACTAATGTATTGCGGGTGACCCTTCTAGTTTTTGAATTAATGGGTTTCAGCCAACAACTGCTAACAAGTGTAATAAATAAAGAATTGTTATAAAATATTTATAGAATTCCTGTTCCTGCATTGCTGTGCCCTTGTGCACAAAGCACTGTCCATAAAGCTGGGTTTAAAAAACTCAAGAGTTATACATAGAGTTCTGACCTCAACCCCAAATGATTGGAATGATAATTTGAAGCCTTCTTGACCAGGATCAGTTTCCAGCCATGCATTTGCTTGTTTGATTGAATGAGCTTAAATTCCACAAACAAGGTGCAGAATCTTGAGAGGAGCGGCTGTTTTAGCTAATAAACAAAGGTCCCATAGAGGTAACTCATAATACAATTTGGGGTTTTTTAATAAAATGTCCAAAAAACGCATGGGTAAGTGTCAAAATCCAATCACAGTCTGTAAAGAAATGTTCCATAACAGAATTATTCTCGAACCCGATCAGGCTTTTAGTGAACGAATGACTGAATGCATGAATTTGTTTGTGTTTGAAGGTCACATGACTAACATCATAAAAATGCAGCCCTGTTTGAACTCCACGATTTATCCTTTCTCTCTTTGTGTTCCTAGTTAAGACACCTGCAGTGGAGTTTGGTGATGGAGAGTGCCGTTCCATCAGACAAAGGGAACTACACTTGCGTGGTGCAGAACATATATGGCACCATCTCCCACACCTACCAGCTCGATGTCCTGGGTAAGTGCAGAAACACATCAAACCCTACTAGAGTCTTTCTCCTTGAACTTACTCACCATCTTTTCTTTTTCCACTCAATCAGAACGTTCCCCTCATCGGCCAATCCTGCAGGCAGGTCTGCCGGCCAACCAGACTGTGCTGGTGGGCAGTGATGTGGAGTTTCATTGTAAAGTGTACAGTGATGCACAGCCCCATATCCAATGGCTCAAGCACATTGAGGTGAACGGCAGTCGTTACGGCCCCAATGAAACACCCTACGTCACTGTGCTCAAGGTAAAGCATTGACCTGCAAATAAACTCATAAATAATAATTTTACACAGTTCTTTTGTTAAAATGTTTACACTTGTAGAGATTAAGATCCGTACTGTCTGAATATGGTGCAAAGGGCAAAAGAGGTATTTGGGATTTACAATGATCACTTAAAAAAGATGTTTCTGAACACCTCGGCTCAATACATCTGGGCATCATCTGCCCGGCACATAATTGACTGAATACTTGAGCATTAGTCCCTGCTGGGTGTGATGAAATTAAGTGGGGTCTTTTTATACATGTTGTTCAAGCAACCTGATAAGCGAACTGAGGCTGAACACCACCATAGCCACTAAAATGCATTGTAGTGCCGGTCCCAAGCTCGGATAAATAGGAGGGTTGCAGGAAAGATCATCCAGCATAAAAAAACATGCCAAATAAATAAGTCCAAACCCTAGACTTGTCGCCCAGTCTACTGCTAACAGCTCAAACTACCCATGGACAATTTCAATAAACAAATGAACATGTTGGCATTTTTAGGGTTGGAAATACACCCTTCTTGAATGCAATTGGGTTCTCCTGCAGCAGAAGACAAACTGACAAAACTTCTCCCACTGAGGATAAAAAAGATGCATGGGTTTGCTTATCAGGATGCTTGACTATGCTAAACTGGGACAAAACAGAAGAAAATGCAGAATCCATTTTTATCTGATGTGAAGATACTGGCCAGATAATGCTGCCAGTCTACAGACCTGAAATTTCATCATGAAATATTTTATTTAATTGTCTCATCACTACTGGTAAAAAAAAAACCAAAAAAAATATTAGGTGGAGAAAAAACCTACTACATGCCACCCATGTTAGCACTTCTCTTTCAGCAATACCTCCATAGCCTACCACTTGAAACCAGAGCGGCTCAGGCTGCTCTCTGTGTCTACCCCTTTTCATTAAGAAAGAGTGGGGTACCAGGGAGGCACACACATCTGTTTTGGGCTAAGCAAACTGCCGCGCTGGCGTCGCGTGGGTAGACAGCCACTTTCCCGCTGCCCTTCTACAGCCACAAAAGAGAAGGAGGAGAGAGGCAGCAAGGGATGAGGCATCTGAAAAAGCCATGGAAAAAATGAGCACGGGAAGCAAGGGAAGGGCAAAGTCAGCAGGCAAAGGAGGGGATCACGACGGCCAGCCAGACCGCCGCTCTATTTTCGACTACCACATAATTGAAACAGTACTTTACTGTGAGTCGTGCACCCGCGTTTCCCTTCCCCACAGCCTCATCTGCGCACCCTCAAACATCACCCCCACCGCTCCCCCACCTCAGCCCACAGTGCAGAGCGACGGATTTTGTGTGGCATCGAGTCTGCAGAGAAAAAGGAGGGGAAACCCAGAGAAAGAAAGACAGAGAAGAAAATAAAGTGTAATTGAAGTGAAATGAAAGAGCGGGAGCCATATTTGGAGGAATGAGAGGGAAAGTGTTTAAACCGATCAGCACTTAGAGACGTTGATGGAACAGAAAAGCAGTGTTTTTCTCCACTGTTATCTGTGCCCAGATCAACATCAAAGCTCTGTGGGTTTTCTCCATATGTTGGAGTTTGACGTCTGCTTGGTTTCAGCATTGGTCATGGTCGGCAGCAAGAACTATCATTAAAGTTTACACTATGTGTGTATGAGCGGAAGAAAGAGGGGGAAAACACTGCAGCTCATATTTACTGCCAGTCAGTTGTTCAGACATTGGCTTTTTATGAATTTTTCCAAAGAATGTTCCATTTTCAGTGACCCCAAACCCATTTAAAGAATACATTTATAATTAAATAGCCTGCCAAGTTTCTTTGCATCTATGTTTTCACCATGCTGGAAATGTAAAGTCATTCAAATATAAATGTACTGAGGATAAAAATGCTAGAAACCCTAGAAAGAGCTGTTAGTGCTAAACCTGCCCATTAAAACATGGTTGTTTAATTACATGGCTGCAAATATCAATTCAGTAGTCCCATCTGGTCCACGGGTCATTTATTACAGTGACAAACAAATAGTTAACGATTGCTACAAAAAGCAATTAAATTTCCAAATTTCAGTTGCTGTGAAGAAAAGCATTTGTCATTGGTATAGAAATTCCTTTAAAAATCTTGTGAAATTATATCTTAAATTAAATGGTCTGGTGCAAAAAATGTTAGGATTGGTGAACGATTATCAGATTAATTAGCAATTAATTTCCTCAGCTATTAAACTAAATATATATCACCTCTTATACAATGTCTTGGTCACATTAGTGTAAACCAAGCCCCCATGTTACTCCTCAATTGTACTTCCATTCACCACACACAATGACCATGTCTCAATAAATCATACCAATAAATAGTTGTAGGTCATCCTACTGTACTGAGGAATTAATGTCATACTAATAATTTGTCTTCCATCAGAGAATATTTAGTGACTCATTTAGTCAATCATTTGCATGACAACTAGCTGGGCTAATAATAGGTAAAGAGGAACATTTTCCCACTTCATAATAGAACTCATGGTAGAAACTGACACAAAGTAATTTATTTAGTATTATCTAAAGAAAAAAAGATCTCTAAATTAAAGAAAAGAATTACACCCCGGTTTAATCCTGAGCTTTAGTTATATCCTGTTAGGGGATTGGCATGTTTCCCTCCACCTCACAAAGAGGTAAATTAGTGAGTGTGTGATGTATGATCTACAGAGCCACAGCTAATCTCATCGGTGTAACATCAATTACTGTGGATAGAAAAAGAGTCAGCTGTATGAGTAAACACAATTAAATAAAGCCTTGTGGAAGCTCTGTTTGTACAAAATAATAAAGGTATTCCAGAGATTTCTCTACAGTAGGAGATTTGTAAGCAGATTGGATAGATTGCAACACTTTGGAGTGTATATATTTGAATAGACATTAATGATTACATGGGAGATGTAAAACCACTGTTATAACAAGTCAAACAGCTCCTTAAACTTAAGGTCACTTCACATAG
>JAYDZF010000034.1:18408698-18420620 GCA_034509105.1 Microcambeva barbata | reverse complement strand
ACTTACAGGAACGTTTGAGCTGATGATCAGACTTCTGAGAGTAGATGGGATGCCAGGTGTAGTCAATAATAAGCTGGAAGTTTGGTACGCTCCAGCAGTCCACCCATCCAGCCCTAACGTACCACAAAAATTGCAAACTTGCAAAATATGAAGCTAAAAACCATAAACAGGTGAGATATAATTTAAAGCTTTCTCACTCAGCACTGGTCATGTTTCTCCAGCGGGTTTTGTTGACTTTTGGTGGTGCCCCATGGGTCTCCGCGGGAATCCCATTGTCTTGCGGACACTTGGTGTAGTGATAGTTCTTTGTGAGAGTGAGCAAGGGGTATCGACTAGGATGGCAGTCAGGCAAACAAAGCCTCATATCTGTGTCTTCTGCCTGAGAAAATATTTATATTAAAATATATTTTAAACATCCAGTCATTCTTACCAGTTATGCTGAAATCTGTTTTTAATGTACTCCTCCATGGTGAATGTTTGTAAGTCTTTACTCACTTTCAAACAGAAACGTGTGTTACAGGTGACAGGAACAAACTCATGAAAAGGTAAAGTGAAGTCAATATTCAGTGTTTCTCCACAGGCAGCAAGATACACTGGAGATGAAAAGGAAATTATTTGGATTCATTCTTACACACCGGTTTATTAGAGTAGACCTAACGCTGAAGTGTAATGAAATCAGAAAGTATTCAGACCTATCAGATTTTTGGTTTTTTTGAATTGGTGAGCTGATTTTTTTTCTAAGTTAATACCAACACATCATCCCTCTGACAGGTGTGCAGTAGCCGACTGCATCTTTTCACCTGCATGAGCTAGGTTCATCGATGGATGAACATCAGCTTTGAGTTCGGATCACACGTTAGCCTTTATATCTGTGCAGGTGTCATTGATCAGCCAGAAGAGGATGCAATTGCATCAGTTACAAGGTCCCCCCTGGTACCTTGCTCTTGAACAACAGCCGGTCGTTCATGTACAGGCCCAGTCCGACAGATCGGCGAGTTTGAAATGCCAGCTCTGATATGCTAGTGTGTTCACTGTTCATGACGAAGCGAAAGCAGATTTTATACAAAATTAATTGAAAATCAAATTCACGTCCTTTGATGGCGCTCATCATTGTGGTCAGGTGTATCATTCAGGTTTCTTTCTTTAGATGTGTGTGCAGCAGAGCTCCAATTATTGCTGTTGCAGCTGCTGTTGTAACTGGCTGGTCAATAGTGCATGCAAAGAGATGGTAAATAATGGAGAGCAAACTGTGCAATAGGGATCCCAGTCTGAATCTGCCTCATTATATTAAAGTACACTGAATCATTTTAAAAGCATGCGTGTCACATATCAACTGATACGTTTATCAGATGGCATCATTTTCTTTTTAAAAATGGTATCTAATAAACTATTTAAAACATTTGCATGTCTTGAATGGGGGAGTGGGCGTTACCTAATGATTCTCAGTCGTTTTAGCCGTTATGATGACCAGCAAACCTTCCTTACCATTCTCTTGTTGTTTTGTTGAACAGTCAATCCAGTTGTGCTGATTGGCGGCCCATATCATTTCAAACTGGTGGAAATGCATGTTGAACTTCCAGGAATATGGAACAAACGAGTAGATATCTGGCTCACTATCACTAGACCAGTCTTGGATCAGATCTGCATACAGTAAAACCGCAAATAATGAAGACAGACAGCTTAAGAAACAAAAGACGTATTGAACGAATTGAAAATCATGCATATCCGATGCTCAGCTGTTCCGACACATGCACTTTTATTGAAAAAAACAACAACTTGGTTTGTATATATGTTAGAGATTTCCTGAGAGAGTTGCTTTATTGGTTACAATGTTAGCACATGTGGCAAAATTCATATCATGGTTCAATAGCAGAGTGGTTTGTCTTTATGCTTCTAGGTTTTGTTTACCTGTGAAGAAGTTTTTCTGTGCGTAGATGAAATGGTAAGTGGCTTTATATACTTCGATATCACACTGCCAGGACTGGGGCATGTTCCATACACGTGGGTAGCTGGCTATCACATGGAACTGAACAGAAGAATTGTTAGTCTTGGTTACATTACACACGTTTCATCAGTACACAAGTTTATATCAAACATGGACCATTTTGTGTCTCCAATTCACCCCACAAGCATGTTGTTGGACTCCAGGAGGAAACCAGAGCACCTGGAGTAAACCCACACAGACACGGGGTGAACAGGCCACCCATCTGGGGATCAAACCCAGGATCTTCTTGCTCTGAGGCGACAGTGCTAGTCACTGAGTCAGGTGTATCATCCAGGTGTATTATTCACCGTGCAACCCGAACAAAAGAAATAAATAAAGATTACAGTTTCTTAGAGTTACAATATCTGTTTGTGTTTGACCAAAAGGAGTAGCATTGTTCTATTCTATAAGAATTCTTATTCTAGTTTATAGAAAAAATACCAACACTGCTCATTTTGAAAAAACTTGAAGTGGTCTCTTATTTTATAGATGAGTTTATATATGAAGCAATCTGAACAAAAATAATCTACATCTGATCAATTGCATTAAATGCCATATTTGAATGAATCTCCGTTTTCAATAAAGACACATTGATTGCTTCATGTTCCTGAAAATGTTCAGTCCAGTTTGTGTACCATCTTCTAAAGGACACTACTTGAGAGGGTGTCCCTAACCCCATATTTCTTCCTAAATTCAGTCTGACATCACTTAAATCAGGGCTGGCCAATACATCAATCACGATCTACCAGTCGATCGCGCAATGAACGTTGGTAGGTTGCATCTCATTTATACAGGTCAACATGATTGGCAGGAAATGTGACCGTTGTTCCTTAATATTGACGTTTAACAATAACTATGTCTCAGCCCAGCTAAAGCACTGCAATTTTAGAATCTTTAATAGGTATCCATCTTTGCTTTATTTCCTTTTGTCATTCGAGTGTGTGAGGCCAAGCACAAAGAAACGTTTGTCAACAACACCACACCCCTGAAAGAAACTGACAGAGGCATCTTTATGTGTAACACCATACTTACAGCCAGCATCTCAGCTTCTAATAGAGTCCTGTACTGCATGCTGCTGGTGGTGTCTACATGCAGTAACTGCCCTTTAACAGTAGGGGAATATCCTAATAGAGAAAGATGAAGGGAGTAAAGTGAGAAAGATTAAGCCATATAAAATTGGCTTAAACAAACAACATATGCTTCATAGCTAAACATCTGCACTAATATCTGCACTAATATCTGCACTATGCTGTGGGTACCATTTTCTCCTACGGTCATAGGAATGTTGACCTCCAGATAAGAACCAGCGCCAACATTAACATGAATTGCATTTGTCTCCTGTGAAAAATAGAGTCAGAAAATAGAATTTAGCAGGTTCTTTGGTATAGACAGTGGAATAAAAAAGGAAATATAAATTGTACCCTATTTTTTGTAAACAGCAGGTCTATGGTAGCATCTGCTATGATGTTCATGCGCAGTTCAAATGCCTGGATTTGCCTGGGTTTTCCTGGGGTTGGAACGTCGCTTATTTTCATTGGCTGATAGTCCGCAGGCAGAAAGAATTTCCACAGACTGTCCCTGTTATGACAGAATAAAGAAACTACTTATTTAAACTATCTGTTTGTATAATGTAAAGTGAAATGTACTATTAGGGCGAGATTGTATTCTGTTAGGTGTGTTGTGAGCAGATACCTCTGTCTGTCAGCCCAGGGCCCATAATTAAAATCTGTCCCTTTTCCACATACTATATCTAAGCCCCAGCATGGAGGAAGATCCTGCAACTTGGTACCCTCTGAGGACGCATCTGCATCCCCGCTTTCTAACTCCTCGGGGACCAAACCTACGTGTTATACATATACAGTGTTTAGTCTACTGTCAGTTTTAAAAAGACAGAGAAGAACAACTGATAAGAATACCAACCTGGTTCATCTTGGTAATAGTAAATGTCTACATCATTTGACTGCATAACAACAAATCCCTCTCCCATGAGTCTAGGTGGCCTGAAAACAAAGTTGGGCATGTCAATGCTCTCGTACACTCTTTGTAATATTATTTAGTGTCAGTAGATCCAAATGTTGTTAGTTGTAAGTAGCTCTAATTGGTCTGACTGCTTGACTTGTGGGATGAAATCAATGCATCTGAGGGACATTGGAAGAACATACACACTCCATAAGGAAGAACCCAGACTGTTCCACCAGGGAATCAAACCCAGGATATGAAATCTCAAGTTTTACTAATATATTTAGATATGTGTATACACAGAATATATAACAGTGTATATAAATAAATATATCACTTACTCATCATTCTGTAGACCAAGGTATCGGGGACTAGGCACTAGCATCACGCGCACATTTTCCAGTAAACCCTTCACTATGTGCATGAACTGGTCCAAATGGCTACTGGGAGGCTTGGTGGCGTAAGTCAGGAGGGCATCGTCAAAATGCATACACAGAGTATGAGAAAGGTAGTTGTTTCCAAATGCTACACGACCCTTGTAAAGAAAAAAACAGTGATTGATACCATAGTAAGCAAGTTGTTCACATTTGAATTAGTCAGGTTGTAGGTGCAGTAGAAATACTTACTGTGCTTATGTTGACTTTAATGACAGGTATGAGAGACCTCCATAAAGAAGTTCCGTCCTGAGATTCAGCTTTGATGTTAACACTTCAACAAGAGAGAAACACACATTATTCAAGCGTTTGATGATTAACATTAAGGGTCACATTCAAGGATTAAATAAATTGGAAATTATTTATCTTTGACATAACATCACAACAACCTAGCGTTTTGACAAGAATGAATAGGTTTTGTCTATCACCAGGCTTTGTCCAGAACCCTTAGACCAATATTTATATGAGACTGTATGAATGGCCAATGCCACTGTTAGTGTCCACATACACAGGATTTTACATCATTCTATGCACACTCCAGAAAAGTAGTATATTGTGCATCCAGAAAGAATTCACAGTGCTTCACGTTTACCACATTTTGTTATTTCTCTGTCACAATTCTACCCACAAGACCCCAAAATGACAAAGTAAAAAAAGATTGTTTGGAATTTTTGCAAATGTATTAAAAATAAAAATCTAAAAAAAGCTTCAGGATTACTCTGTGCAGAGAGCAAAACCTTTCAGAAGGAAAACCATTTCTGCTGCACTCCACCAATCAGGCCTGTATGGTAGAGTGGCCAGATGGAAGCCACTCCTCAGTAAAAGGCTTAGGGTAAACAAGAATTGAGCACCATGGGTGGAGGAAATCAGGCACCGCTCATCACTTGGCCAGTACCATCCCTTGCTGTGGGGTTGTTTTTCAGTAGCAGGAACCGAGAGACGATTAAGGGTCGAAGGAAAGATGAATGCAGCAATATACAAAGACATCCATGAAGAAATCCTGAACCAGAGCACTCTGGACCTCAGGCAGGGGCAAAGGTTCACCTTCCAACAGGACAATGATTCTAATCACACAGCCGAGATAACAAAGGCGTGGCTTCGGGACAACTCTGTGAATGTTCAAGAGTAGCTCAGCCAGAGCCCAGACTTGAACCTGATTCTGGTTCTTCAACGGGTGCTTTGTGAACTTTCTCCCATTCTTGTTTGCAGAACCTCTCCAGCTCAGGTTGGATGCGGAGCATTGGTTCACAGCCCTTTTCACTTATCGCTGTGAAACTGAGCTGGAGAGGTTCTGCAAAGAAGAAGAAACTGCACAAAGCACCTGTTGAGAAGAAGTGCAGAGGCAGGGTTGTAAAAGAATATATAATTCATTCAATGGTACATGTGGCGGGTGTGGAAGAGTGACTGATGTAGCGTTACCTGTCAAGTGTTTTGTTTTGCTCTTTTTGGTCCTTCTCTCCATCTCGAGGGATAAGTGTGGGCTCCAAGCCAAACATATCCTGCAAGCGTGCGTACAGATCTGTCCGATTATATACGTGGAATTCAAAGCCATTAACGGTTACATACAGCCTCGTCTCTGCCTTTGGGTCTTTGAGGGAAAAAATTTAACAAATTACTATATTTAGCAATAGTAACTATAATTGTTACCATCCACCCATCAAAGTGCATAAATGTGGATTTATTAAAACAAAGAAATCCAAAAAATGTGGAGACAGGATTCCTGTGCTTGTTTCATCCCTTACCATGCTGCTTCTGTTTGGGGTTGTACATCTTCCACCAGCGAAATATAAGGAAGCCATCTTGAATCCTGGAAAGACCATTCGATTAGATGGCTAGTTGAAATGATGTCAAAGCTCATGACAGATGTTGAGTAATGCAGGTGTAGAAGACATACCTAATGGACATGTCCTCGTTGATGAAGTAAACATCTCGGAACATGACCTTTCCAGACAGCACGGAGAAGGAGAAGGACCCTACGAGGACACATTTGTTCATTTACTGTATTGAGACTAAATCATTAACTTAACGTATTCATCGTGTCACACTTTAACTTACCGATATGAATGTATCCATTTTTGTAGAGTCTGTTAATGATAAGGGTAAGGATGAGTCCAATGTTACGAGAGTTGTAGTATGTTAAGTATATAATCCATCCACAGGAAAGAATAGTGGCTGTGGAAGCAAAAAATAAAAACACGTTATTATTTTCAAACAACATGTATCAATAAAATTATCTTATGGGTACAATTAGGCTTGTCACAATACTTATACCGACCATAAAAGTATACATTTACATTTTCAGCATTTAGCAGATGTTTTGATTCAAAGTGACTTACAGTACAGTTACAGTATACAGTCTGAGCAACGAGGATGAAGGGCCTTGCTCAAGGGCCCAACAGCAGCAACCTGGTAGAGGTGAGGTTTGAACCGGTGACCTTTGGATTATTAGTCCTGGACCCTAACCACTAGGCTATCGCTTGCTTTACATTTTGATTGTATTCATATCAAAAGCAGTCAAGGACAATTTAGTATCTCCAATTCACCTCCCGTGCATGTTTATGGATTGTGGGAGTACCCTGAGTAAACCCACACAGACACATGGAGAACATGCAAACTCCACACAGGGAACTCTGCCCGGGGAACAAACCCAGGAACTTCTTAAAGTGAGGCAACAGTGCTACCCAGGAACAATGGGTCATGGACGACCAAGGTTCACTCATGAACGATGGAAGTAAAGGCTGGCCCATGTGGGCTGATCCAACAGATAAGCTACTGTAGATCAGACTGCTGAATAAGTTCTGGTTCTGATAGATGTGAAGGATGTCTATGGGGGAGCAAATGGGGGGACCAATACAATATTAATAAGGTGGTCATAATGTTAAGCATTTCAGCCATATGTGTCACTGTTACATAATATGCATAAAATGCTGTTGTATTCTCCAAAAGCTCATTCATAACTCAAAATAACAGAAACCACAGAGAAACAGCTTCAATGTCTTATGTGACAAGTAGTACTACAATACAAGTACCACCTAGAAGTACCAGCTATGATCAGAAAACTTCAGGGGAAGTGTACGTGTTTTTTTACTATGTTAAATCAAAAAAGGGTTTCAAATGTTCTTACCTACAAGCAGATACATCAAGCTGGACTGACGTTTAGATAGAAAGTCGTCCAATGCAATTGGATCCAGACTGCTGTTAGAATTGGTGTTCATGGTTAGGCTTGTCTGTGGACGCAACCTATTCTCCGAAAGAAAGTAGTACATGTAATCACGCACATATAATCACAATGAAAAGGATTCAACCACGTTGCTTATTAGGTTCAAAACCATGTGCAAAATGATATGCAATTTGCAATAGGACTAAAATGGCTCAACATAAATAATAAAATAAGTGACTTCTCCAAATGTAATATGTTCTCATTATCCAGGAAAATAAGTCTTTTTGTTTTGCAAAGGTTAGACAAGCAATAATGTTTCTCCTAGAAAGCAATTTTTTCCTTTTCTTTCAAATCTGATTGTGTTTCATGTTTTTGGATGATTGGACTTATTAGAAATATTTCTGCAGGCTCACCACTGACTAGTAGATTCACCAACAGACAGATAGGGAACCTGAGCTCCTGGATGAAACCTACACAGACACAGGGAGAACATGCAAACACCACACAGGAAGGACCTGAGCTAGCCCATCTGAGGATGTTTTTGCTGCGAGGTGACTGTGCTACCCACAGTGCCGCCCAATGGGATTTTAGGATTTTATCATCATTACACAAGATTCATCGGTTCAATATAGAAAACCCAAGACCTTTGTGTCTGAGGCGACAGTGCTCCCCACCAAGACACTGGTTTCTGAAGTTATTTAATAAGTTGTAATATAGCATAATTGGAAATGGATAATTACTACCCATTCCATCGTTAATTACGTGTGTGTGTGTGCCATCATGCTGCTTAACATCAGTGTTGTAATTTATCTGTTGCAATTATTGCTAGCTGCTGTTTTCCTTCTTTTCACATCTCAGGAAGACTAGCAGACATTCCATGGTTGTCAGAACATCGCTTGCAGACAAGTCCAAACAAAACTGAGTAAATACATTCCTAAAGCTCGACATGATTTCCAATGAAACAGTAGTGAAAGACAAACAGCTATCACCCGTGACATAATCTGGTAGCCTAAACCGATCATGTAGGTTAATTACATCATCAGAGGGATTTGACCGCTGATGTGTCCCTTCAACCCACTTTCTGTTGCTGTCTGCATTAAGATTATTGTTTACAACACCAAAAATAAACCAGCCCCCCCCCTTTCTAAAACCACTGGTCAAAGGTACTGGGGTAGAGTACAAATACAGAAGCAGGTTTTCCCACACAATGGTTTACATTGTTGTAGACTTACTTAATGCTACTCCTGGTTTAAAACTGAAGACCATCAATCTTTATTCTAATTAAATTAGTACTTAGGTTCAGACCAAGAAATTGATCTGCCCATGACAGGGTCTCAATCTGGTGGCCATGCATTCGTACCTTGACTGACCTGAGTTTGTGGAAAAAAAGTTAACCTGCTGGAAAGAATCAGAGATAAAACGTGCACTTTACAAAGACAAATCTGCCTGATTTCAGCCTTGATGAAGCACACTCACATCAACAATACTCCATCAATTTTCACAGTGATGTTTATTCAACTCCAAGTGTTCATCTACACATACGACCAGGTATTGGACCATAGATGACCACAGTAGTCATCATATTAGGTTGGCCTATTCTAGTTTTAGGTCTTTAAAGGCAGATTTCTCATTAATGTAGATCTTTTTTAGCTTTATGTGATTTACCCTGTCTCAAACCCTTTGTGTGAGTCACTTGATGCTATCCGTCAGGAAGAAGCAGACCTGGGAATTGAATGCAAACTCGACACAGAGGTATGTTTGTTTATGTTTAGCACAATTTTAATCAAATTGTAAAAAAAAAATGTTTATTTCAGTGTGACAGAAAAGCAATATTTTCCCTGGTGGTGCCTTAACTGTCTTCGAATCAGGCGGTCCATCTACTTGTGTTTGATTGTTAAGAGTGGCTTGGCATAATTTGCAAGTTGGTGCAGTTTCCCCTGTAAGAAAGTTCTTGCCACACAGAGAGGACCTTGCTGTGAGCCGACAGTGCTACCCACCGAGCCGGTTGGTGTATTTGTCCCTATAAAGTGTTGTGTGGTAGGAATTAAGGAACACAATGTGTAACACAATGATCCAGCGGTGCGTGTCGTGGCCAGCCACAGAATGACGTCACATGTACACAGAGTCCTATAAGGTTCTATAGATGTACTTGATCAGACACAGTGACAGATCTCTTGCTCATAAAAAGGCTTCATATATGCCTATTACATCGTGCCTGGTGTCATTTTATTAGGTTCTTGACTGTCTACGAGTTAAGCATGATAACTAGAACTGTTAGTCACAACTGACACCCCAGCTTCTTTTCTTCATGGTTAATAGTACAGTGTCCCAATCATTAGTCTTATTTAATGTGCCAAGACACATTCGTAAAGTCTATAAAAAAGACGTAGTTCAGTAATGCCTATCTACGTATAGCCTCCATCAGTGAACACATTTCACAGCAGTTTCTTTATGACTTGGTTTTGTTAAATAAGTTTCATGTGAATGTGCTCAGTGAGTGCAAAGCATTGTAATGTGCGTATAGCAAAGCACTCAGTAAAGCCGCTAGCTAGCCGCTAAGCTACCCAAGCTTGTAATAATAACCTAGGCCTCGGTTTGTAAACACACCCCCTAGTAAGTAAACAAATAACGAGTCTTACCGCGTATTGCAAAATTAGGAATTGTTTCTCATGTCACCATAATCCTCAGAGGGCTATTTCTTGTTTTCCCCTTAGCTGAAGGGACCCACATCTCACTGTTTCCGGAATATGTACACACTCGCCATAGATTTCCCTGGTTTCTGGTCACGTGCACATTTTAACCAATGAAAAGTCGTCTGTGAAGCGCAATCAAAACATGTACCGTAATAAGGGTCAATGTCCTGTATGTTTTACTTTAAATGTAAAGAACACTTTATACTTTCACATAGTGGTCAGAGTCGTGGCGGCTGCAGTTCACTCAGTGAAGTGAGTTAAATAGAGGCTTTAATGTAACCTCAGCTGCACAATATTGCCATCACATGCTTAATTAATAGCGTTTAATATGATGTATATTTGAGTTGCATCTATAACAGCTACATAATAAGATGACTTTCCACGAGGTTTAAGAGCGTTTAATGGAATTTTTACCCTCTTCTTAGAAACGCATTTGTAAGACATTGGACATGTTGTTAAGGTGACATTCAGATGTGGAAAGTTGTAATCAAGTAGTTTTTGTGCACTTGTACGGTGGATTTTACAGCCTGTACTTTTACTTAGTATTTGTACAAATAATTGTAATTCGCTAAATTCTAATTAAAAACAAAATATTGTAAAATATATACAGTGATATATAACATACTTTTCTGTGGTGGTGATTTATGATGTTTGGCGGATGATTCCACGTTGAGTTGATGTGTTTTGAATTCATGAACCAGCATCTATTTTACTGGTCAATGCCTCATGACAAACCACCAAAAGCAGCAGAGAACAACACATTAAGCAACATTATCGGATCAGATGACATGTACGCTCCAATTATTTGGGCAAATGATGGCCAATAATGATACTGAGTAATAGTAACATGCACACATAGGGCAAGTTTGAATCTCCAGTTATCCTGACTGCATATCTTAAGACTTTGGGAGAGAACTCATGCAGAGAACATTCTTTTCACACATACACAACCCAAATATATTTAAATATAGGGCACACATACACAACCCACATATGTGTGCCATATATTTAAACATGTGCAATTCTAAACTATAAGCTTACTGTTCCTCTTTCCCCTTTTTTCAATAAATTACACTTTGTAATAATTTCAGAAATGGGAATGTGGTTTGTTGTAGTAGTTTAGTTTTCCAGCCCAGTTTCGCTTAAAACTATAAGCTCCTTTTGTAAATAGGAGGCAGAACCAGCCTGCAGACAGGTTAATAATGCTTAAACATTCTATAAAGCCGAATGTTATGGCAGGTGCAGAATTACACTTTGTGAAATAACCTGGGCTTCCTTTGGGAAAAATCTTAATTTAATAAAACGATTATTGAACGATACCATTTTTGTTCATTTTCCGTCTCTTAAATGTTACTATACTAAAAAGTATAGATTTAAAACATCCAAGTTTGAAAAGAAAAAGCTAATACGCAACACCTCTTTAAGACTGTCAATACAAAGTGCTTTACACAATTGAAAAAATAAATTGTTAAATTGCAAAAAGTTACATAAAATTAAAAACAAATATAAAGTGATTTGCATTATGGATAGTAAAAGCATTTAACAAATAGAGCTCAATCACAGGCACATGAATAGGTACAAAAGTAGTGTTTTTATCTTGCTTTAATAAATCATACAGGGAGAAATCCAGTTTGGGGCATTTATATGTACGTCAGTATTTGTCCTTTTCCTCTTTTTTAGAAGTTGACAGAG